>CM076581.1:788651180-788837223 GCA_034641835.2 Pinus albicaulis
GTGAAAATTTTTTATAAATGTTTCTTTGTCCCTTTAAATATTGTTCTTTATTTGTATATTTTTCTCAACACTCTCGTATCATTATTCAAAAAATATCTTTTGTCGCCAAATATAGACCAAGTAATTCAACATACTTACACAATTTAACTTAAAAAAACTATCTACAATATATATATATATATATATATTTCTTTTGTCTCTGAAAGTAGACAAAGTAATTCAACATACTTACACAATATAGCTTAAAAAAACCTATCTACAATATATATTTATATATATATATATATATATATATATATATATATGGTTTTGTTTATAATCATATTGATTTTTAAAATTATGGTTTAAAAATATTATAATTATAATTTTGGAAAAAAAATAAAATTAATGATCACAACTTTTTCCCATTTGTAGGTTGATTTTAACATTGTAATTACAACGGCTCAAATTTGTAAGGTCATGAATTCATGGTAATTTTTACCCTAAAAATGGAAGTTATTAAAATTTAATTGCAATAGTAATAATTCTAAAACATATATATATATATATATATATATATATATATAATATTTTTGAAATTATAATTTAAATAATTAATAATTTTTGAGAGTGCAAGTCTCTGTGATTCATAACATTTTAAATTCTAAATCTTCCGGGAAATCACATGAGAAATATTGGAACCGACACATTTCAAACTACCAACTGTAATTCATCAAGATAATGAAGATTGGCTGATCATACTATCGATTTATATACCAGGAAGAGAGAAGCAATGGTCAAAAATCCAAAGACAATTAAAAATGTTAAAAACGTTCAAAAATAAAATAAAAATGTTCAAAACTAAAATAAAATAAATAAAAGTATAAAATAAATAAAAAAAATACAAATCCCTCAACCTTAAAAGCTACAAGTTAACCCAGAAAAATTAAATAAGGACCAAGTCAAAAAATAAAAATATAAAACCACAAATAAAAACTAAAAAGGAACTACCCCTAAGAAATAAAAGTGATAATAAAACAAGAATTAAATTCAAAAAAGTCGAAAAGTCAAAAGTTAATAACAATAATAAAAATAAAATAAAATATATATAAAATAAAATAAAATAACTAAAAAATAAAATATATGAAATAAAATAAAATAAATAACTAAATATATATATATATATATAGTAATAATAATAGAATAAAAGGAAACATAATCATAAATATACAAAAAGATAAATAGATAAATTATATGGAAAAATAAATAAATAAATTTAAAAAAAAAGGGGAAATAAGGAGACATATTAGAGGAACGACCACTATAGGGAGTGAAGAGAAGGGATCCAACAACTGCTGACCTTCCATCCGTCATCCCTATTCAATGTGCATGACCTCTTCTCAATCTCAATCGCCTCCCTAAATTTACGATGATGGAAATGATCAACCCTAGCAAGGACTCTAGCGTCTTCCATACAAATGTGATGCTTCATCTTCTCTGCATGCTCAGCTAGAGAAGAGGACTTAGTTCTACCATGCCTAATATCTGCAGAATGCTCTTGGATCCTTTTATTAATTGACCGACCAGTTTCACCAATGTAGGGAATCCCACAAGAGCATGGGATCAAATAAACCCCTTTCATGCTTTTTGAGTCCCAAGGATCTTTTACTGATTTAAGAGAACTCCGAATGGTGTTCAAAGGTTTAAAAGAGGAAGAGATCTTATGCTTTCTTAAAATCCGAGCGATCTTGTCAGTGGTACCTTGAATAAAAGGTAGATGAACCCTACCAACAACATCATCCTTTAACTTTTTCTGATTAGGACCTGTGCTAGCATTCATGAAAGCCCTCAAACTCTGTTTTTTGTTATAACCATTTTCTCTGAAGACCTTAAGGAGATGGGCCTTTTCTTCATCCAAATGATCATTATCAGATATTCTAAGGGCTCTCGTGGCTAAGGTGTTCAGAACTCCAAGCTTCTGAGTAGGAAAATGATGAAAGCCAGAATGCAGATACTTCTATGTGTGTGTCTTCTTCCGAAAAACACTGTGCGAGAAAGAGCCATTATTATTTCTAGAGATAAGAACATCAAGGAAAGGAAGGCTCCCATCCATCTATGTTTCCATCGTAAACTTGATGGAGTCAAATTGATTATCCAAGTGCTGATGAAAAGCATCTAACTTTTGACGCCCATGAGACTAGTTTATGAAGGTGTCATCCACAAACCGCTTCCAAACCTTGGGTTTTAAAGGAGTAGACGCCAAAGCTTTAGATTCAAAATCTTCCATAAAAAGGTTGGCGACCGGTGGTCGCCATGGGTTCCCCGCTCTCGCCGGTGGTCGCCAACATTTTTATGGAAGAATTTGAATCTAAAGCTTTGGTGTTTGCTCCTTTAAAACCCAGGGTTTGGAAGCGGTTTGTGGATGACACCTTCATAAACTGGTCTCATGGGCGTCAAGAGTTAGATGCTTTTCATCAACACTTGAATAATCAATCTGACTCCATCAAGTTTACAATGGAAACAGAGATGGATGAGAGCCTTCCTTTCCTTGATGTTCTTATCTCTAGAAATAATAATGGCTCTTTCTCGCACTGTGTTTTTCGGAAGAAGACACACATAGAGCAGTATCTGCATTCTGGCTCTCATCATTTTCCTGCTTAGAAGCTTGGAGTTCTGAACACCTTAGCCACGAGAGCCCTTAGAATATCTGATAATGTTCATTTGGATGAAGAAAAGGCCCATCTCCTTAAGGTCTTCAGAGAAAATGGTTATAACAAAAATCAGAGTTTGAGGGCTTTCATGAATGCTAGCAAAGGTCCTAATCAGAAAAATTTAAAGGATGATGTTGTTGGTAGGGTTCATCTACCTTTTATTCAAGGTACCACTGACAAGATCGTATGGATTTTAAGAAAGAATAAGATCTCTTCCTCTTTTAAACCTTTGAACACCATTCGGAGTTCCCTTAAATCGGTAAAAGATCTTTTGGACCCAAAAAGCGTAAAAGGGGTTTATTTGATCCCATGCTCTTGTGGGATTCCCCACATTGGTGAAACTGGTCGGTCAATTAATAAAAGGATCCAAGAGCATTTTGCAGATATTAGGCATGTTAGAACTAAGTCCTCTGCTCTAGCTGAGCATGCAGAGAAGACGAAGCATCACGTTTGTATGGAAGACGCTAGAGTACTTGCTAGGGTTGATCATTTCCATCATCGTAAATTTAGGGAGGCGATTGAGATTGAGAAGAGGTCCTGCACATTGAATAGGGATGACGGATGGAAGGTCAGTAGTTGTTGGATCCCTTCTCTTCACTCCCTATAGTGGTCGTTCCTCTAATATGTCTCCTTATTTCTACTTTATTTATTTATTTATTTTTATTTTATTTATTTTTTATTTTATTTATTTATTTACTTTTCTTTCTTTCTTTATTTATTTTTATTTTGTATTTATATTTTATTTTAGTTTTAATATATATATATATATATATATATATATATATATATTAGTTATTTATTTTATTTTATTTCATTTATTTTATTTTTTAGTTATTTTATTTTATTTTTATTATTGTTATTAACTTTTGACTTTTTGACTTTTTTGAATATAATTCTAGTTTTATTATCACTTTTATTTCTTAGGGGTAGTTGATTTTTAGTTTTTATTTGTGGTTTTATATTTTTATTTTTTGACTTGGTCCTTATTTAATTTTTTTCTGGGTTAATTTGTAGCTTTTAAGGTTGAGGGATTTGTATTTTTTTTTATTTATTTTATACTTTTATTTATTTTATTTTATTTTTGAACGTTTTTAACATTTTTAATTGTCTTTGGATTTTTGACCGTTGCTTCTCTCTTCCTGGTATATAAATGGATAGTCTGATCAGCCAATCTTCATTATCCTGATGATGAACTATAGTTGGTAGTTCGAAACGCATTGGTTCCAATATTTCTCATGTGATTTCCCAGAAGATTTAGAATTTAAAATAATTAATAATCTATTTATTATTTAGATTATAGTTTTAATAATTATACATATAATATTTTTGAAACTATAATCTAAATAATCAAAAATCATTTTTTATAATCAATTGATTATTGATTATTTAGATTATAGTTTTAATAATTATACATATAATATTTTTGAAACTATAATCTAAATAATCAAAAATAATTTTTTATAATCAATTGATTACTAATTATTTAGATTATAGTTTCAAAAATATTATATATAAACAATTTTTTCTCATTTATGGGTTGAGTTTAACATTTTAAATGTAATTCTATCAATTTTTAAGGTTATAAATTCAAACAAATTGCTATTTTTATCTTCAAAAGGGAAGTTATTAAGGCCACCATCTTTTGATTCAGGGGCGATTTTAAAATTTAATTGTAATAGTAATAATTCTTAAACCCATGGTTTCAAAAATTGATAAATGTTTGCTTAAAAAATTGGATGCTCCCAATAACATAGCACTAACATACTACTGATGGCCAAAAAAGTGTAATGGGGCTATAAAGAATGCATGCCCATCGTAATATGTGCACATTCTTAGAGTGTGTGCATGTTCCTATACATCAAGACTCCACAAGCCCTAAACTACCAACTAGGACATCGGCTAGGGTGTTAGGTCAGCATGCTTAGAAGCGTGCATTTGTTCTTGGTACAAAAAAAAAATTATGCACTCATAGTCCAATTTTTTACTATTTTGGATCCTGTGATGTGTTTTTAGTTATCATTGAGCTAATTTTTTCATTCTTGATTTACATTGAGTGCCAATTCAATGGATCAAATCTTCTTTGTAATCCAAGTAAGCATTCCAATGGAACTCTTTGATTTTTTTATTTTTTTTTTGATGAAAAATTGGGTTTATAATTGGGAAAAAAATTACCTAAACGATATCCTTAACACAAGAAAAATATTTATTTACAAAAACATGGTTACCATGAAGCCTAAAGAGAATCCAAACCCACCATCACCAAATCCCAACCAAGAACAAAGAAATCCCAATACCAAAATTGATGCATCCTTGGATACTTTGACAATACTCATATATGATCTCCAGAACATGAGAGATCCCTCATGATTGTCTCCTGTAAGTTCACTAAATTCAATTATATCATTCAATTATAATTCCCAAAGCCTATTAACTAATATTTTTAATTATAGGGTCAAGATGTATGAATACTCTAAATACTTGAACATTACCAAACAAGATTTGTTGTCATTGTTCATTAACCCAACATACAACCAACCTTTACATGTCAACAATAAACACATTTGTATGAACTTCTGCACCTCCCAACCATTTTGAGACCACTAGATGGATGGGTGACTCATGGTTTTAGATAAACCTCCATGTAATAATAGGGGGAGCCTCTATATTTATTAAGGAAATTATGGGTAGATTTTAGTCTAAGACTCCATGTCAAATACTTTTACATGGGAGAGTTCCAAGGGGTGGGTTGTGTGTTTGCACAAGATTAAAAAAAAATTATAAGTGCAACCCATCACTAGGTCCTCCATTAGGGGAATTTTCAGGTCTAAAATGGGTCTCCTAAGGAAAATAATAAATTTTTTGAAAATGGCAACAAGAAATATTGAAAATGACACCCAAAAATGGCACCCAAGGGGGCTTCTGATTTAATTTTACCTTAATTAAATTGGAAGAGAAATTGTAATTTTATCTCATAAGAGCTTGTCAGTGTTAACTGAGTCAAGAAGACTTAGTTAGCTCTGATAATTTTAGTTGGAGGTCAAACTGGAGGCATGTGGAGTTCTTCCTAGATTTTAGGGGGTGCACTTATAGTTATTTGTGAGTTGTAATTATTTAACTCAATTAATTGAGTTAGAATCGATTTAACTAGTTCTAACCAAGACATGAGCTAGTGATAGGTCCAGTGAAGTGAATTAAATCTGATTTAATTCAGAAGTAGTGATCAATCATTTAACGAATAATTTACTATAAATAGTTGTTGCATTTCAGCTCTAAGTAAGGCCCAGTTGACATTGGATTTAAAGGGAAGAAGAGTATCATTGTATAATTATAAAATTGTATAGATGGTGCATGCAGTAAGAAGAATGCCTAAAATAAATCATTCCTTAATTAGAGAAAATTGTCTTTAAAAGGAGGAATGAAGGCATACATTTAATAATTGTTTTGGTGAGCATGAGTTGGTGAGACAAAGAAATTGGAAGCACAAGTTTGTGCATGGAGCTTCTGAGAGAAAGGTGTGCAAAAGAAGCTTGTGCCTAGGTTGTTAGTGATACAATCAACAGAGTGAAGAGGTTTATGAGTGAGGGAAATATCATTATATTGTTTCATGGTCTCAACTTTATCCAATATACAAATAGCGGGCTTTTGAGCAGTTGTTTTCGCCAGATACATCTTGTGTTGTGCAGTTGATTTCTTCTTTATCTTACTTGTTATGTGATTTTGTGATCGTATTTGGTTTCCGTAAATCATAGAAGGATTCAATATTTTATTTTAGTACATTACAAGATCAGATTGAATCCCGTTGATAGATTTTATACATGGTATCAAAGAAGGAATTTTTTGGGCAGCGAGTTTGTAGAGCATATATGAAAATTTTCATGAAAAAAATTCAAAAAAAAATAGAAGATATGGATTCATTGCAAAAAAATACCCAAATTCAAAAAACAAAATGGTCGAGCTGGAGTTTAGATGAGGGATATATCGTCGAATTAAAATCAACTATTTTTTTCGGAAAATTTTGTGACAGTGAGAAAATTATAGCATGCGCGAGTCAAGAAAATGTATGCACTTGAGGTACCAAATGCATGCAAAGCTTTAAGGAGCAAAGAAGAGGTTAGTGACTTGGTGGTTGAGAGGGAGCATAAATTACCTCTCAACATGTAGCCTCAGAAGTAGTTTGAGAAAGTTGTGGATCAGCCACAATTAGAGAATCAAAGAGGAGACAGAGTGAAGGCATCCACTCAAGCGGAGACCTCTAGTAATGAAAAATTTCAGTCCAAGTGGGTAGAGGGAGCACATGCATCCATACCTCTAGGTGAGAGGTGGGGAAATGTGAAGTCATAATCCCAAGAGAAGAAATTTGGGTAGGGTCCATTGAGATGCCTTGTCTCATGGATCATTACCTTGCTACAAGAGCCCAAATTACACAATAGCAGGATGGATTAGTGGCGGTTGATGTAGTCAGATGTCAGAGTGACAAAGGTAGAGACTAGTAGCAGTCAGATGCTGGAGCGCAGAGTAGAGTTGGAATCAATGTAGATTGCACGAATGTAGAGTCCGCAATATGGAAGATTTTTCAGTAGACAATGCAGTAAATAGTATTAGTCAGAGACTCTAATGATAGATGCATCATACTGATTCAATTTGGATGATTTTTCAGTTTTAGAAGTTTCAATGGCAAACAACACTAGAGAGAAGTGTTGCATGTAGAACATTCTAAAGGTACCAGATCAGGATAGATTGAATTCCTTTCTTATTGAGGGGCAGTGTTGAAAATTACAACAATAAGTTTTGAAAATGGCACCCAGGAATGGCACCCAAGGGGGCTTCATATTTAATTTTCCCTTAATTAAATTGGAAGAGAAATTGTAATTTCATCTCATAGCAACTTGTAAGTGTTAATTGAGTTAGGAAGACTTAGTTAGCTCAGATAATTCGAGTTGGAGGTCATATTGGAGGCATGTAGAGTTATTCCTAGATTTTAGGGGGTACATTTACATTTATTTGTGAGTTGTAATTAGTTAACTCAATTAACTGAGTTAAAATCAATTTAACTAGTTCTAACTGAGACATGAGCTAATGATAGGTCAAGTGAATTAGATTTGGTTTAATTCAAAAGTAGTGATTAATCAGTTAATTGATAATTCACTATATATATTTGTTGCATGCCATTTCTAAGGAAGGCCCAGTTGAGATTAGATTTAAAGGGAAGAATATTATTAGTTTTATAATTAGAAAATTGTACAGATGGTACATGTAGTCAGTAGATGGACTAAAATAAATCATTCCTTAATTAGAGAAAATTTCTTTTAAAAGGAGGATGAAGGCACAATTTTAATCATTGTTTTAATGATCACGAGTTGGTGAGACCAAGAAATCAGAAGCACAAGTTTGTGAATGGAGCTTGTGAGAGAAAGGTGTGTAAGAGAAGCTTGTCCACAAGTTGGTAGTGAGACAGTTAGCAAAGTGCAGAGGTTTCTCAGTGAGGGAAATATCGTTGTATTGTTTCATGGTCTTGACTTTATGCAATGTATAGATAGCATGGTTTTGAGCAGTTTCTTTTCCCAGATACATCTTGTGTTGTGCAATTGGTTGTTTCATTCTCTAACTTGTTATGTGATTGTGCAATCATATTTGGTTTTTGCAAATTGTAGAAGGATTCATTATTTTGTTTTAGTACATTTCCAGATCATCTTGAATCTAGTTGATAGTTTTTGTACAAAAATAATAGTAAAAAATATAAAATAAGAGATGAACTTTTAAAGGAAAGGAAAGACAACTACTCCTTTTTATTGTATTGGTGACTTATCTCCTTATGGGTTTACTCAAATTTAAAGTGTTGGAACTCATTTTTTTACGTAATTTCATTTTTCTCAGTGTGAGTCTACTCAAAATTATGCAACATGAGTAATCATTGGATTTGGAATCTAATTTTACATTGAACAAGTTCCCATAATTGTTGAGTAAAACCATAAGGAGACAAGTTGAAATTTTGGTTAAAAAAATATTTTTATTCTTTTTCTCCAAAAACATTAACCCTTGGGAATAACATCATCATCTTGAATCCTATCAGTTCTATTAAAGTTTATTTTGTTAGTATAATTTTCATTTTTAGGCCCATTACCTCAAAATTCTCCTAGTGATCCACCTAGATGAAATACTAACCCCCTTTCCCAATGTCCTCTAATAGTGGATAACATTCTTGAAAACCAGAATATAATAGCCACCTTGGTTGCACACTAGTTCAACATTGCACCTTGGAAGCATCATTGTGCAAGGAGCCAGCAACTAGTGATGTTGTGAGAGGGGTTGGACCATTAGATTCTGCAACACAATTTTACTAGGAGAGCCCACATGGAGGCTCATGTGTGTCTATATATGCACTAGCTATGAACAAACTTACTATGGGATGATGGAGGCCAATAGGAAACAATTTTTCATGGAGAAGATTATTAACTTGATCATCTTTACGTTATTCATTAAGTGTTTGTGTGGGTAAATTTTATTGTTTGTTTCACTTATATATCTAATTACGTGTTGTTTCTCATTGCTACATCTTGATAGAAATCCTCCCATCCCAACAAATCCATCAATGTAGTTTTTCTGTGTAATGAACCACTGACAATTACAAACAAAATGTGAATATTAGCATGCATACGAAACATCCATATGATAGCTACATATGCATGAACTACATGTAGTCCACTAGTATATATACTGGCTAATATTATGGAAAGTCTAAATATAGGTCAATGAATTGAGTATCAAAATAAATTCCTAAATAAATATATTTAGTGGAACCCTAATATATGAACCATCCTTACATACCTACATATATATGATTAACCATATATATATATATATATATATATATATATATATATATATATATATATAAAGGTAATGAGAGTTAAGATAGTTGGTTATATTCAATTAAATAAATTTATTTATTTAAATATTACTAAAGAAAATTTCTTAAAACATATAAATTAGTTAAATTGGAATTTAAATATAATAAAATAATATTAATCCTAACCTAAATAAATTAACCATTTACTATATTCACTTCAACTAAACCACCTCTGCCCTAAAGCAAAGAGGGTCGAGAATATTGTGAGGGTGACAGTAAAGAGAAATGGGGAAACAGTGGAAGGAGGAGGAGGATAGTGAGAATATTGGGAGTCGGTGAAATTTAAACATATAAGGTGGTCGAAGACGCTATAATGGGGGAGAAAACTTTGGAGAAGAGGGAAATACAGAGAGGGTAGAAACTTACAGCAAAGCCACATAGGAAGATATTGAACCTGCTTGTTCTTATAATTCTGGGCACAGAGGGCCAAAATATTTGTCTTTTGGATCTGGGGACTGTACAGGTAGACCCCAGATAGGTTGGGAGGTAAATGTTGGTTTGGGTAACTGTAGTAGGAGGAACAACAACACCTTCAGCCAATTAGCAGTTATTCTCCTGAAATATAAATTCTCATTTAAAATTATAGTTATTCTATGAGTAATATTACAAAATTAGGGTTTCATACTGTTGAATTAAAACTGCACAGTTATGGGTTTTAATAATTCTCTGGTTAAATTTCTGAATTTTAGGTCTTACATTCGATTTATTATACAGTGGAAGCTACTTGTTCATTTGGTGTACTACATACATACGTATGGTCAGCTAAATGGTATATCCTTGCAAGGATTTCCATATCTTTTCAGCCCATATTATATATTATTTTAGTTTGAGTATAATTTTAGTGTTACTTTAATGATTTCACATATTGCAATGGCATAAGGTAAGGAGCCATGCCACCTGGGACAAAGATATTATCCACTTCCTAGGAACCATGTATCAACATAGATTTTGTTTAAATATTTATTTGGTTATTTTATTTTGGTTGACTAATTAAAATGTTATAAATGTGTACACAGGTTGCATAATTTTCCTATTTCTCCACAATGTTTTCAACGTATCATTCACCACCATCCACTATTCCCCATCATTTTTCCATCATTATTGTCACATTTCCCAAACATTTGGGATCCAAATTACCTCCACGAGAGAACTTCCATCATTGTTATAACCCATGGTTGTTGATCATCACTCAACTCCACCACCTTTTCCATCATATGAACCCATAGAGGATGCATCCATAAAACATCTAGTAGTTCCTTTCTTATGAATCTATTTTGAAAGTGCCCTTTGGAAAGAAAAAAATATTTCCCCTTTTTTTAGTATCCAGGCTCCTATTTTTACAAGTGTAGATACAATATAATTATGAGAAAAATTAAGAAAAATATACAAAACATGGAGAATTTATTAAGGATGGACAACATATCCTAACCTAACTTCCTTTTATTTTGGAGAGGGAAGGAGATTTAGATTTGGTAGATATTTCTCAACTTTATTTCTATTTCTACTTGAAATTGATTGATATGTTGGGGTGTTTTTTACAGTCCATTTCACCTCTTCAATTGCTTTCATTCGACTTTCTATTTCATCCCTAGTCCTCTGCATGGTAGTTCCTTGATCAATAAGTATGTCCATAGTTGAAGTGAGGCTTTAGAAGAGTTTTTTGTATCTCATTTGTAGGGTATTGATTTCAATATTCAATTGGTTGAATTTCTTAGGAATATCCCCACGTTTGTCTTTATAATGTCTTGGCATATTTAAAATCTTTATGTTTTGTGCAACTATGTTCATGTTTCGAAATTTTTCACTGTTGGGACAAAAAGGACAACTATTTTTGATTGAGAATGGAGTATCCTTTCCCTTAATATATTTAACTAAGATTGAATTGATGGGGGATACAAATTTGAATAAGTTATCATTATTTATTTTAGGGAAAGAAATGTTCCCAATGCAAAGGGCCCAAGAACAACAATCAAAGATTAAAAAACACTAGTGGGGGTGTAACACGATAAGGTGAAACCAAGGTATATAGAGGATAGATCAGATCAATTCAAGGGTTCTTGTAAGAAAAATAAAGGGGGATCAAACCATCACAGACACTAACAAAGATTATGAAGTGAGAGGAAATATAGAAGCTATAATTATCCTAGGACAAATTACCTTTGCTCGAAATTTTCACTTGTTATATTTGAGTTGACTCTCTTAGATTTGTGTGTTGAAAATTGGTTTAGAGCTTTTGTGATTGGTTCCTCCTAAAATTTCTAGTCTTGTAATCCTTTCTTATCATGATCCTTTGAGTTCTAATCTCTTCACTAGACAAGGTAATATAATATTTTGAATTTCATATTGCAAGACTAGAGAGACAATTCATACCTAAGCCTTGCTTGGGATTGCACCTTCCTTGTATTACACCTATTGAAGTATCATCCAAAACTAGTTCATCCCAGTTCTAAGCCTCCTTTTCCATAACTCATTCCATGTGATGTAGTTGGATGTCTTAAAATTTTGATGCTTCTACTCATGACTCATGTCCATCTCATTACTACCCTATTCTTTACGTTCCTCTACAAGGGAATCCAAAACCATGAAATTTTTTTTTTGACCCATGCAATCATTATGCTAACTTTCACCAGATGTATCTCATACCTATCCCACATTAACTAGTCTAACATTGGGCTAATACATGCATTCTATGTATTCTAATACAATCTAGTATATCTCCATGCATGCTAGGCTCACATGCTATGAGCCACTTGTCATGATACACAATTATATTTTTTTTATGTTCATGCTATGATAAATAACCATATGATTTAGGGGAAGGGGCTATGTCCCTCCAAATCATTTACAATGATCTTTCCTACATCAAGATAATATCCTTTTATTGGCTTGGCTATCAACTTATTTGTTTTATTTCATTTGGATGTGATGGGCTTCATAGAAAGGAAAATAATTTAGCATCCCCAAAACTTTTAGAAATATAGATTTCAATTTTATGTAGCTTGACAAGTTATTCTTGATTAGGCTCTATATTATAAAATTATAATTTCCTAAGTTTGATTTTTTTTTTTTTTTCGATATTTATTTCCTTAGCGAGATGTAAGTGTTTAAGGAGAGCATAAGCTTCCATTTGATTGTTTGATCTCATTCCTACGCCACAAGGAAATGTTAATTCTATCATTTCATTGGGATGAATAATAACCACACCCATTTCTGCCACCCCTACATTATTTTTGGAAGCACCATTAAAGAAAATCATATGACATTTCCTAGAATGGATCCATTATTCCACTTCAGCCTCAAAGCCACAAATGTTCCATTTTTCATAGATATAAAGATTAAGTTTATATTGGAGTGAATATATGCAAGGATGTTGAAATATAAGTTTCATCCATTATTATTCATTTATGTTTATATCTTTCATAAGGGAGAGGGGTTTTTCTTTTGATTTCCAATATTATACCAGCAATGATAGAGCCCTTAGAGCCACTTCTTGAGCTTGTGATTTACTATTTTCAAAGGTAATTCTATTCATGGCTAATCATGTCTTCAGACATATGAATTTGGGGAGAGAAACACAAATTTGTTTGAAGATGAACCTTCCTTGGAATGTTCTAGCATAATTCTTGTGCCAAACCTCAATGAATTTTTTGCTAAGTTCAACCAAATTACTATTACAAATAGAGTGTGTAGTGTGTTATCCTAGACTTTCTTGGTCAAGCTACGTTATAGAAATAGATGTGTTTTTTTTTTTTTAATTAATAAGAATAAATGGAACCAATAGTGGCCATCGATGTTCTTCTTGATAATATTTTCAACTATACAAAACTTTCAATGAGCTAGGAACCAATAGAAAAAGTTAATTATGTGAATGCTATTAGGTTAATTGATATTGCACCATAATATTGATTTAAGGGGCTTGCCTTGTAGAAATAAAAAAAAAAATCTATCTTGTTTGACTATGTATTCAAAGTTTTCCATTCATGAGAGCCTTCTTTATCCTAATTATTTGGGGAACACCTTGCTAGCTTCCCAAGAAGTAAGCATACCAGTTCATTGAGGTTGTCTGGAGCTTCATGCTATTCCCATATTCACCACCTCCCATCTCATCCTACCATAAAATATCATCTAGAGAAGTCTTATTGTGTTATTCAAACCATTATTGGGGGGGGAGAACGGGGTTCACATCAGCCAAGGGAGGTTGTCCCATAATGTGGAAATTCCAAATATTTATTTATCAATCATTTCTAGGTACCAAGATTATGTGGTAGATAATCATAGGAGTTGTTTAGGAGATTAGATTCCATTTTATGGAACCTACCTGATGTGAAGGAGAGGGTTAAGGAAAATCAATATGCTTCTACTTAAGTATTTATGAATGGTCACTAATTCCCACCATTCATATTTTGAGGAGATGAGTATCCAAGCCAACTTTCCACAAATGGAAAGATTCATTAGGGATGGGTCTCATATACACAAGCAACCATGAATTTTTGGAGTACACATAGTTTTCCATTTTCAAAAATTAATATTTTATGTCTTCATTTTATTCCATTTGCATACATATTTCTTGATAATTTGGGAGATTGTAAGAATGACTCCAGTTGGGGCTAATAAAGTTGAGAATTTGAAGAGAGGAAGATATGAAGTTAAATACTTTATAATAATCCTTCTTTATAAGTTCAACCATATGGTGTTATTATATTTAGACATGTAGAAGTTAGTTAATTTCAACATGGTCTAATGTGTTTCTTAGGAAAAATTGTGTTTCTTTAGTATGAATTAGTTGCATTGTAATATGATTGTTATGATATGTTTTAGACATAAGGTGATATGATGGCTCATATTATCCTCGATACTAATGACTATTTATTTTTGCCTTAACACCTAATTGGTCCATGATATCTATCTAAAGGGCATGGAGAGTCTTATATGAAATCTACAATTACGGACATACGTGTCTTCTCCAGACTAGGTGACTTAGTCTAGAACAACATAAAGACAAAGTAGCTATTGTTTTCCTAAAATAAGTGTATTATGGGTAGAATCATACATACAATCTGTCGTATTCTTCGCTCCTCTCTTGTCTTGAATTCTCCAATAGTATTCTCTGTCGCTAAAATTAGAACATGCAAAATTAGAGAAGTCAAGCCAACGATCTGTGATATCTATGAAGAACCATGTAAATAGTTCATTCAACGGATGAACATGGAATCTAAATGCATGAAATCATAGCATCACATATAGGAAAACAAATAAATCTTTGAATTAATATAAATGGAAGGAGTTACAACCATAAATAGGATTTGATCATTTACAAGAGCTCCTACAAATTGACTTGTTCCTTATTTGTCACAAAGTGCATCCCTAATCACCCTAATGCTTGGAATGTTAAATTCTTACAACAACACCATGACAGTAGAATTCTATATCCAAAATCCAACCCCTAGCTTTTGGATGGCCACAAATATATAGGAATGGGGAGTAAGTTGGGATTTCTTCTCCATTTACCAATCTAGGGCTTGAGATCCACTATTTATGGGAGGAAAGGATAAGGGATGGAAACTCCAAGGTAGGATAGGATAAGATCTAAATGTTTTATCTAATGTACATGTTTTTAAAAAATTATGGAATATTTTAGAAAAAGTGGCTTCCATAATTTCTCTCTTTTGTTGGGTACATGTTATATTCTTTCCATGACTAATCATGCATGGGGGGGGGGGGGGGGGGGAGGGCGGCGCAATAGCCCAGCACAAAGCGGGGGGGGTGGGTGGTAGCCCCCCCTGTCGGGGTTTGGGGCAGCGCCTCGGTGAAAATTTTTGGTTCTTAATTTTCGGTGGGCGGTCCACACCCATGGTTTTGTGCATGGTTTTACACATGGTTTTAGGGTATGATGGTTTTCAACCCCTGGTATTTTTGTAGATCCGGTCAAGGGAACTACAGTTATGTTCTAATCCATGTTTAATGTATTAGGGTTTATGTATGCTTCGGCATGTGTATATATGTGTTGTAACACTAAAAGGAATATAATGAAAGATCAAGTTGGTCGTCCCGATTTGGGATCCAGGGGAAAATCTTTGTGTTTATCTGTTTTATGTTTTATGCTCTCGATATTGTTTATTTTTTGTTATAATATTAGTGTGTAGATAATTTTTGTTCAGGGTTAACACCTACATTTGGTATCAGAGTTGTTTCGGCTTCAAGGGGACACCTTTTCTGCTGAGGGTTTTTTTCTCGGGCCTGAGGTAGACCCTGTTCAGTGGGAGAACTGTAGGATCGATTCTTGTGGTGAAAGAAGATGGCGAGCAGCAAAAAGATAGAGATCGGGAAATTTAATGGTCAGAGTTTTAAGTTGTGGAAGCTCAAGATGGATGATATGCTGGTGGATAAAGATCAGTGGATCGTGGTAGATCTAGGTACTAAACCAACGGCAATGTCAGATGAAGATTGGAAGAAATTGGATCGGAAGGCTAAGAGCACAATACGGTTGTGTTTCTTAGATTCAGTATTGTTGAATGTATCTGGGGAAGCTTCAACGAAGACCTTGTGGGACAAGCTAGGGAATTTGTACCAATCTAAGTCTCTAGTGAATAAATTGTTCTTGTGGAAAAAGCTGTATAACCTGAGGATGAAGGATGGAGACTTGATGGTAGAGCATCTGAACGCCTTCAATACTGTGGTAAGTCAGTTGTCATCTGTTGATATTAAAATCTCAGATGAAGATAAGTGCATCAGTTTGTTGTGTTCTCTACCAAATTCCTGGGACAGTCTAGTTATTACAATAGGTAGCAATACAACTACCTTCAATTTTGATGACATTGACTGAGCCTTGCTGTCGGAGGAAATGAGACAGAGAAATATGGAGGGCCAGAATGGAGATGCCTTATATTTACGAGGAAGGTCCCAAAATAGAAACAAGAATAAGGTTTCGAGTGGGAGATCTAAATCTAGAGGGAGATCTAAATCTCCTGGAAAGTTTTTAAAGGTATGCTGGAAATGAGGAAAGGAAGGGCACTACAAAAGGGAGTGCAGATCTAAAGCTCTTGAGAAAGGAAAGGAATCTGATGATGCTCCTTCTACAGAGGCAAAAACCACCTCAGATGAAGGTGGGGATGTGTATTTGGCTTCTTCTTCAAATACACATGTAGATCATGAGTCATGGTTGATTGACTCAGGTGCATCCTTTCACTTCACTCCCCATCGGGAGTGGTTCTATGAGTATGAGAAATATGATGGCAATGATGTCTTCCTAGGGGATGATAGGACGGCCAGAATCATCAGACGTGGAAAGGTGAAGCTGAAGCTGCAAGGTGGAAGGATTAGAACACTTCCTGGTGTTTTGCATATTCTTTCATTGGCCAGAAATCTAATTTTTGTAAGCAAGATGGATGATGTAGGTGTAAAAATAGTGTTCGAGAAAGATTCCTGCAAGATGGTTCGGGGAGCACTGGTATTAATGCGGGGATTTCGGATGGGAACTCTGTACAAGCTACAAAGTAGCACTGTTATTGATGGGTGGAAAATTATTTTTGTTCCTAAAAGTGGAGCAGAAAGCCTAGCTGTCTCTGGAGAAAAGACCATGTTATGGCATTAAAGGTGGACACTTTGAAGAATGTTGCAGATGCATTAATGAAGTCTGTGAGCACTCAGAAGTTCTCTTGGTGGAGAGAAAAAATGGGTGTTGAAGAATTGGGCCAATGACTAAGCTCTCCTGTGGCCCCCTGTGGAAAGAAAACAACAAGTGGGAGAATGTTGGGTATGTGTTATATTCTTTCCATGAATAATCACGCACAATGGGGGGGTGGTAGCCCCCCTATCGGGGTGCAGGGAAATGCCCCAGCAAAAACTTTTGGTCCTTAATTTCTAGTGGGCAGTCCATGCCCATGGTTTTGTGCATGGTTTTGCACATGGTTTTGGGGTACAATGGTTTTCGACCCCTGGTATTTTTGTAGATCCGGTCAAGGGAACTACGGTTATGTTCTAATCCAGGGCTAATGGATTAGGGTTTATGTATGCTTTGGCATGTATATATGTGTTGTAACACTAAAAGGAATATAATGAAATATCAAGCTGGTCATCCCAATTTGGGATCCAGGGGAAAATCTTTGTGTTTATCTGTTTTATGTTTTATGCTCTCGCTATTGTTTATTTTCTGTTATAAGATTCGTGTGTAGATAATTTCTATTCAGGGTTAAAACCTACATCTCTTTCCTAAATTTATAGAACCAATGTAGGTGCATAGTGGAGAAATATGTAGGTGATTAACGAAGGCCGCAATGGAGAAACCATAGCTGAACATTGTCCAGTGTGAGGTCTGGGAGAGTTGGTCCATAAACTTATTGAAACAATGTTTTTTTAGGCAAAATTTTTTGGATATGAGTGTCATGCATATGTATTTGTGCCATGATGATATCTAGGGTAAAAAGATGTTGATTGATCTAGTTTGTAGGTTTAATGACTAGGTGTGACACAATATACTCTAACATAATGCCCCCTAAAGCATAAAGTCAAGAATGGTCACTGATGAATGAAGTGTTTTACCTTGTGACAAGTGAGGATTAAGCACAACCAGTGACATCATCTTTTGTTACAATACATTTACATCATGATATCTTTACTGAGATAGGCATACCCATACTGAGCACATTAGTTAAAATTACATGTACAATGATCAAAATAAATGTCCATTGATGAAAAATGGTGGCCCCATAGCTTTATGTATGACCATAGCCATCATACATTGTGATCTTGTATTTATCCTGAAATCATAGCCCAGGTGGATGAAACTATATTTAGGTTCTTCTATCTCGTTCACATGAATATCTAATGTACGAGTCTAATCATGTCAATCAATGAGCGGGTGTCGAACATGTTAGACACCATATTATTACCTACCAATGATGCAAGTCATTAACATATGCAATAGAAACCACTGATGATGTTAACGGATCTCAAGGTAATGTAGTACAATCTATATGGATTGAATGAATGAGTTGAAGTCCAAAACCACACAAAATATTTTGGTAAAAGGCCATTGATGTAAAAATGTCACCAAGATCAAGGAAACTTGCCATTGATGTATGCAAGAACCAATGTATCAAAGGGTGTTTCCAAGTAAAATTCCTGGATAATGACTTAATGTCAACAAGAAGCGACCTGTAGTAGGAGGGCCTTGATGTTTCCCCCTTCAACGACATGAAATGGGTATCATAATTTGAGACAAAATGATGATGATATGGACTGGATCAGGAAAGGAAGACATGGAATGAAGGATTAAGAGTATTGTAGCATATATTGACTAAATGACTTCTCTTGAACACAACGATGACACTGAATGGAGTTGCCAGCATTGACCTAAAACCGAAAATGGAGGCTTTGAAACGGTATGATAAGCCAAAATACAAGAATTTTACCCAACCCAACAACCACAAAGATGAGGTGGAAGAGTGTTGTGTTTAAGAGCGACTCGCTCCCATCAAAAAAATGGAGTACCTTGTTTTCCCAATTTCGCCAACCATACTAGTCAGTACCTCTTTATTTATTAACAAGCTTGAGGAGAATAACATATGCTTGATCTGTAAGTTCACCCTTCAGATGAATACCTATGAGTATGTTTAACGAACCCTGATAAGGATAGGTTAGGCCTTGTCATATTTGAAAATTCCATCGTTGTTTGATATTTTAACGATTCCAATGAAGGTAAAACTCGACATATTTTTCATGTTTAGAAAGTTTGGAAAAGAGGCCAAAAAGAAAAATCCAGATGTTCCTTCTCATAGGTAGTCGCTTGAGTCTGAAAAGGAAAAAAAATACCCAAGAGAACCTCTTAGCCATGTTCGACTAAGGTATTCTTTTTTCGTAAATAGTTTATCTCAGTTCGGAAAAGGGTTAAATGTATACGTAGTAGACATATTTTCATTTAATTTAACGAGTTCGAAAAGATAAGTGCTCAACAATATTTTCATATTTTAGGAGTCTGAAAAGAGACGAAAGAGGACTACAGGGGTTCCTTTTTTGTAATTTTATGGAGTCCAAAAAAGTTATAAAAGTGTACTCCTTGGTTAAAATGATCTGTGGAAACAGGACAAAATCCATTAAACAATTGTTGAACTGCTCAAAACACCACAAAAAGGATCAAACATACCTATTTCATGATAAAAAGAGAACGATTACTAGGTCAAAAAATTAAATATGACAAAATAATGGGAAAATTACCGCAAGTAACGAAAATGACTATCAATTTTACCATATGACATTTGCTTTCAACAATGATAGTTCTGATCCATTTCTTCCTTGGAACTTCTACAAATGGTTGTAGTTAATCTCGTGGATCATTTATAGTGTTTCCACTTGCAGGAAGGAGCTAAGGCCTTTCTATTTCAATTCATGGTCTCTCTTTGTGATTTCATGAAAGTTTTATGGATTTTTTAGAGCCCCGAGGTTCTAAAAATTTACTCTAGGACCAACTCAGACCCTTCCTGCTGAAAAATTCATTGAACCAGGGAAATATTTCACTACATGAAGGGGTGCAATGCTCTTTCATCCCTTCTGGGAAACACTGGATGCAATTCTTTGTCAAAATTTCCATCTTTTCTCAAAATTTGTCATGTTTTTTGCATGAAAAGGATCTTAATGAATGTATCATTGATGTTTTAGGTAATCATCAGCACAAAATGGCCTTCTTGTGGAGAGAAATATAACATGAAGAACATGAATTACATGCAAAAAATGATCTTGCCACAATTCAGGTACTCAAAAGCCATACTTTGTTGAAATTCTTCTAGTTACCTAACATAAGTCAACAAATGGAATTAATTAAGTTCCTACTATAATTCATGATATGTACACGCACATGCATTCAGATTAGGAGAAATACTACTTGAGATCAAAGAGGAAGACATATAATTTCTGACAAGTTTGTCCATGAGGGGTGCTCCCATCTCTCTCCTAGGAGGGAGAAGTGGAGGAGAGTTAGTAAAGGATTACATTGCCACTCATTGTATACCTAGAGCACATTTGATTATAGATGGAAAGATAAACATTAGACATGTGACTCGTGTGCCTTTAAGAATAATCCTTTTCATTATTGCTATATTGGTTGGTAGCTTAACACTTCACGTAGCTAGTAGATCATACATGCAGTTTGGTTTAGAGTGTTTGGAGTTGATAATCTTCAATTGGAGTGAGGGGGTATAGGTAAACATGAAGGAACAACCATCTAAAGCAAAATAAGGAAAATGGAAAAACTTTGGATATGGTTTAATTCATATTTCCTTTTCCCTAGAGTGGATTCCATTATTATAGTCTCAAGATATCATGCTCAATCCCATTTATGTGAGGGTTACATGGATGAGGAGGTGGATATACCTTATGGCTTGACATGCAGGTTCATGAATTTTCAGCTTCACACCAAACTTCTTTAGATGGTTGTGTAAACAATTGATTATGATTGATGATTTATCTGTACACATGTCTAGATTTATGTGATGACCATGACCTCGTACTTCCCGAGGGTGAGAAATGGGGTGCTATGGGTAAGAAATTTTAACCATTTTAATGTTTAAAAAAAAATCATTTTTTTTTGTGTTTTATATTTTTGAGACTAAAATATCAATTTTTTTCATGAAGATGTCAAGACCTGTTCTACCTATAGGAGCTTCATATCTCTGTCATGCAGGGGATCCAAAGGAGTTGCATTACCAATACAGGTTGCCGTAGTAGGATGGGATGCACTGCAAGATCTTGATGAGGTAATGACCCTAACAGAGGTGGAGCGCCACATGGAGGGGTTGACATAGGGGATTGATGAAACCGTTGTCGCTCAGATCCATAAGCGACTCCAATGATACACTATCAGAGTGCCTACCCGTATTGGTTGGCTACTTTGCAAGATGGATCATGCAATAACACATTATCATGAGAAATATTAGTCTATTAAAATTCATAGTCATATCTGCATATAGTTTTTGATGTAGTTCATGTGGCCATAAGTGTCCCAGACACAAATTTTATACAACTAGAACTATATATATATATATATATATATATATATATATATATATATTCAATGTTTATATGTTCCTACCATTGTTTTCAATTGATTTTATGCGCATTGAAATTTATTTACATTCATTGCAAATGTCTATCTAAAACATGATTAGCTAGCACATCCACCAGTGTATTTATATTTCTAGAAGGTGAACCCTTAGGAACATGTGTAAGATGGTGGGACTTATGATTAAATATAAATTTTCCAATTGTAGCACCACAAGCTGTTAGTCAAGTCTGATGAATAAATGGTAGATACCATGTGAAATAGCATCAGACAATATCTTTACCATTGAATTATACTCAATGATGTTTTTAGTAGAGTGACCAGTGCAAATCCCTTGTAAAATCACTAACTCGGCATTTGGAGAACATATATCCCATGTTGCGGAGGATAGATTTCAAGTACTATGACTATCACCATCAGCATAACCGATGTATGATTCAAGGGATGCCGACATATGCAAACCAAATGTAAAAGGACCAACAGAAACTATGGGAAACTCTGAAGATAACACTAGTAGAAAATGATGAAATTAGTGACTAGGTGACTAAAAAAGTTAGTCACCGCAATTATTTCAAGTGAATTACTACTAAATTTGAGAAATTTTAAGTGACCAAACTAAAAATGACTAACTTAAATGACTAATTTAGTCTAGGAATAAAATATACGACTAGATAATAAGTGAATAAACTAAAAATGACTAACTTAAATGACTAATTTAGTCTAGGAATAAAGTATACGACTAGATAATAAGTGACTAAACTA
Organism: Pinus albicaulis; assembly: GCA_034641835.2. Lineage (NCBI taxonomy): Eukaryota > Viridiplantae > Streptophyta > Pinopsida > Pinales > Pinaceae > Pinus > Pinus albicaulis. The sequence goes on from CM076581.1 coordinate 788,673,592, forward strand.
AAAACAACTAACTTAAATGACTAATTTAGTCTAGGATTAAAATATATGACTAGATAATAAGTGACAAAACTAATAATGATTAATGTAAATGACTATTATAGTCCAAGAATAAAAATATGACAAAATAACACGTACAACAAGTATACGAATTAGTCATTTATGTTAGTAATTTTTAATTGTGGCATTGCTACATACCATGGTTGATTATTGCACTAGATTCATAGAGAATTATTTCATTATTTTGAATTCAAAGTATGTTTATCTATACATGGTCAATTAATATAAATCTAGAAGTTTACTCTAAATCCATATATTCTATAGATACATGCATTACAAAAATTTTCAAGAATTCTAATAATGCATTCACATTCTTAGAATGTGCCACAATATTATTAGAAAACCATACATACTAACAATTCTTGTGGCTCTTTAATTATGTAGAATAACATGCCATGGCTCCCATATCCAAGTTTAAATCCGATTATCCCTTAGAGAGTATCTATGTGGTTTTTTTGGGGTTAATTCATGTTCCTTGAACTCAAGAAGCTTTGTTTACGGCCTAACGCCCTCTTTTCTCCTGCCCTCAAGATAGTACATCCCCCAAGGCCCATTATTACCATGTAAACCATACCCATGTTGACAAAGATCCCCCATATGGGCCAAATATCCCCTAGAGATGTTACGTGTAGTAATTTGAATACTTGTTCAAGAAGATTGATCATGGGAAGATTCAAATATGACCCAAGCGCCTTATGATCCTTCCTTGACCATGGTTAAGGCCCCAAGTGCCATACATAGTGCAAAACGACTCCTAATGACATATATTAAGGCCAAACTTAAAGGCCCCAAGACCTAAATATGTTACAAAAAAATTTCAAATAACATCCATATCACACCTAAAGACTAGATATATCTTAACATAGGATATGTGTGGTTGTTTGAGGCCTTATTCACGTCCCTTCAACTAAAGAAGTTTTGTTTAGGGACTAAGGGTCCTGTTTTCCTTCCATATCCATCATAGAGGCCATAAAGCCATACTTATTATGTAAAACATACTAGTCGTTCCCATATTTCCATTCTAATATTTTGTTCATGGACATTAAATATGATAAATATTTGTTTTAGGCATAAGGCCCTTTTTCATTCCTTGGCGAAGATATAAGAACCTAGCTTCCATATATGATGTGGAAAACCTTATAATAGAACCCTTATCCTAGATGGATGCCTAAAATCCCTCAAAGATGATTTATATTGTTCTTTATGGTATTTTGCATGCAATGTGAGCAAAAGAAGTTTAATTTTGGGATTGAGGCCATCGTTTTCATCCCTTTGCAACGGCACAAGCCTAAGACACATTTTTCCTATGTAAAACATATCAATGACACTAGGATCCACCATAGATTCCTAATATCCCATATAGAGGTTATGTGTTGTTCTTTGAGAACTACTTCCAAAGCTTAATCATCAAATATTCAAATAACGCCTAAGCCCCTTATGGCCTTCCTATTTTGACAAAGCCTACACTTCTAAGCTTCATCTATCATTTGAAAGCCTCCTAATTTCATTAAGGTCTAATGACGAGCCTCTAAGACACAATCATAGTGTGCAAAACCTTTGTATGGTAGGCACATCCCTTCTTGAGGCCAATGAATATCCCTTATAGAACATAATTTATGTGGTGGTTTGAAACTTTTTTAATGGCCACTGATTATTTAAGACTTAAGTCCCTTTTTTTAATGTCCTTCTTTGACCATAGTAAAGGGCACAAGACCCATTATTATTATGCAAAATCTACTAAATTCCCATATTCCCACCTAAAGGTATTATTCATCGAAATTAAGCATGAGAAAGATTAATTTAGGGACTAAGGTAATTGTTTTCCTCTACTAACCATAACATAGAAAATAACTCCGATATGTGGTGAGAAATAATACTATGGATCCCATATCCCAACTTAAGACCAAAGATTCTTGAAAAAAGATCTATGTGGTTTTAAGTCTAGCTCATTGGCCTTGACACTAAAAAACTTCTTGTAAGGCCTAATGCCCTTGTTTACCTCCCCTACCCATCATACATTCCTTAAATATTATACATGGTGTGAAAAAATCCCCAATGTAATTGATAACCCGTATATTCCTAAGATTATTTAGAGATAATCTATGTGGTTGCTCAATGCCAAATTCTTGGCCCTTGATCATGAGAACTTCATTTTAGAAATAAAAGCCTTTTTTCCCTCGTACTAATTCTTATCATGTAAAGAATAATAATGGTACCCACATTCCTAGTATAAGCCCCCTAATTTCATGTCCATTGGTAAAGGCATTCAGAGTTCCCAATGTGCAAATGTGGTAATGTTGTGCAAATACTAGTAAAAATATGTTGGAATTTTTGAAAATTCCAAGCAACAGAATGGAGAGAATAAACTCCCCTCTACAACACAGAGAAGTTAAAAAAAAAAATTTCTTGTAGACAGAGATGGTATAAAAATGCTTCTATTTCATTAACAGAACTTAAAAACTATTACATGAATGTCTTCCTCAATATAGAGGGATTCAAAAATACTATCAAGACTGCTACACACACAGTGCTCCAAAATAAAACTTCTCTCTGTCTCTCAAGAACGCACAAAACATTGCTCTGTTATTCTTACTGTGATTTTCTTGCCTGCGGGCTCACACAATGATTACAACAACAACATTACAATGCAATGCCATTCTACAAGCCTCACGGGCTTTGTCACTTTATATAAGGCGCAGCGGGAAAAAAACTCAAAAACAAAGAAATAAATCAAATACAAAGGAAAATCCTTTGCGGAACATAAAATTTAATATAGGCGCGACGTACGAGTGGGGACCACATCACAGTTGGCTATTTTGCGATGTGCGATATGGCGGATCAAACAAAAAATGCGATGGTGGGATATTGCGATGGCGCGATGGTGCGGCAATCGCAATATCTATGATCAACATATATGGCTGAACAATCAACGGCGGTAATATATAACATGCGGTTGTGCGATTATGTGATGGCGTGACGATCACATATCGTAACTTTCAACTAAACTCTGGCATGGGTGGAGGGTGATTTTGTAATATTGTGATGTTGCGATGGTGCGTTGATCGCACATCGCAAACATCCACATCAACAAGACATTTAACACTTCAAAACTGCGATCTGCGATTTGCACATAAAGTGGTAGGGACCACTTGTCATGCCGCTTTTCAGAACTTTAATTCTTTCCACTGTTTTAAAGCAATTTCATTCATTTTGGTTGTTGAGGGCTTTAAAGCCTGAAATGACTATCTTTAATAACTTTTGCTCCTCCGTAGTTCAGATCTACGGGAAATCTCCATTCCTCTGCAAAAATGACTTCGCACATATAAAAATTAATTCTCTTTTGCAATACTTGGCTGCGGCCCATCAACATTTATTTCTTCTCCTTACAGATTCTCCATTCTTCTTAAATATAGACTCTTGTGCACTCAAATATTTGCTACTGCTGCTGCTGTACTCTTTCTTCTGCTCAAAGGCACGGTAGGTGACTTTAGTATTTCAACACTCACCCTTAAAGTCAGTTGCTGGGTTATCCATCATACCTAAACGTTTTCTTAAAAATTCAAATGTATTCTGCCCCAATGGCTTTGTCAAAATATCTGCATATTTCTCCTCTGTTTCACAATGCTGTAAAACAATTTCTCCATTGTTTACCAATTCTCTGATATAGTGAAATTTTGTGTCTATGTGTTTTGTTCTCTTATGAAACACATAATTCTTTGATAATGCAATAGCTGAGCTATTGTCACAATAAATCACTGTCCCTTTTACCTGTTCTCGGCATAAACTTCTCAGCATTCTTCTAATCCAAACTGCTTGACACACCGCTACCGTAGCTGCCACATATTCTGCCTCTACTATAGATAATGTTACAATCAGCTGTTTCTTAGAAGCCCATGAAATATCTCCTGAACCCATATGAAAAACATAACCGGAAGTGCTCTTCCGATCATCTACACTTCCAGCCCAATCACTGTCAGTGTATCCAACTAATTCTGAATTTTCTGAAGTAGTATATAAAATGCCAAATCTTTTAGTTCCTTTAACATACCTCAGAATTCTCTTTGATGCTTGCCAATGTGCTTCTTTTGGCTTCTCCATAAATATGGAAATTAAACTAACAGCGTGCATAATATCTGGCCTAGTTGCAGTCAAATACATGAGGCTGCCAACTATGCTTTTATACAAACTTGGATCAAAATCCTTGCTGCTGTCATCTTTACTAAACTTCAATCCCATTACTGTGGGAGTAATTGCAGCTTTGCACTCCTACATATTAAATCTTTCTAAAACTTGATTCACATACTTTTCTTGAGAAATAAAAATCCCTTTCTCATTTTGTTCTACTTCTATTCCTAAGAAGTATCTCAACAAACCCATGTCAGTCATTTCAAATTCATCTTTCATGACTCTTTTAAAATTTTCAACGAGGTAATCATCATTACCTGTAAAAATTAAATCATCAACATATAAACCAACAATTAACATCTTAACATTTTTTTCTTTGATGTAGACGGTGGGTTCTCCCTCACACCTTTCAAATCCATTTTCCAGTAGATAAGATTCTATCCTACTGTACCATGCTCATGGTGCTTGATTCAGCCCATAAAGAGCTTTCTTCAATTTGCAGACCTTATGCTCTTGGCCTTTCTTCTCATATCCAAGAGGCTGTTCCACATATACCTCTTCCATTAAAACTCCATTTAAAAATGTAGATTTTACATCCATTTGGTATACTTTCCATTTGTTTTGTGCTGCTATGGACAACACTTCTCTTACTGTCTCCATTCTTGCAACTGGTGCAAAATTTTCTTCATAATCAATCCCATGCTTCTGCTTATATCCCTTGACAACAAGTATGGCCTTGTGTCTTTCTATTTTTCCTTCAGCATTGCGTATGGTCTTATAGACCCATTTAACTCCAATAACTTCTTTACCTTATGGGAGATCAACCAACTCCCATGTTTTGTTCTTCTCTATGGCATTAATTTCATCATCCATAGCTTCTATCCATTTTCTATCTTTAATAGCATCTTCAAAATGAATAGGATCATCAACTTGACAATAAAAAGCAAATAAGGAATTCATACCTTCATTTGCTGCTCCTTGCTCATAGATTTCTCTAATGCTTCTGACCCTTGTTCCAATTTCACTTGGTGTAGATGTGCTTGATGAAGCACTCAATTCTGCTCCATGTGGTGTGCTTGGAGATGCACTTCCACTTCTTCTCAAGGGTGTTCTCACTGTTGCTTGCGGTGTCCCTTGTTGTCCTTGCATTTGAGAGGTTGTGCAGTGGATGGGTTGTTAATCTCAACCACATCTCCTTCTTCTTCATCATGAGATAAACAGTTTTTGACATTGATTGTTTTCTCAATGCTTCCATCCCATGCTTCCTCTTCAATAAATTGCACATCTCTACTTATCGTAACTTCTTTGTGGATGGGTTATACAATCTGTATCCTTTGGAATCCTCACAATATCCAAGGAAAATGCACTTCTCCCCCTTACTATCCAATTTATTTCTCAACTTGTCTAGAATGTGTGCATATGCAACACATCCAAAAAATCTCATGTGGGTGACTCCTTGTTTTCTGCCACTCCACGCTTCTTCTGGAACTTTGTGCATCATAGCTTTTGTAGGGCATCTATTTAAAATGTACACAACACAGTTTGCTACTTCTGCCCAATATTCATTCGGTAAGTGCTTTGCCTTTAGCATACTTCTCACCATTTCCATTATGGTTTGATTCTTTCTTTCAGCAACTCCATTCTGTTGCGGTGTGTACCTTGTGGTAAACTGCTTTTGTATGCCATTCTCTTTGCAAAAACGCAGAAATTATTTTGATATGTATTCTCCTCCTCTATCAGTTCTGAGGACTTTAATGTACTTCCCACTCTGTTTCTCTACAAGAGCTTTAAAGTGGCAAAATTTCTGAAAAACTTCACTCTTATATTTCAGAAAATAAACCCACACTTTTCTTGTGAAGTCATCTATGAAGGTCAGCATGTAGTTGCTGCCTGAAACTGATGCTATTTGCATCGGCCCACATAAATCTGAGTGGATGATTTCTAAGGGTGCTTTCGCCCTTATGCTCTTCCCTGATGGAAAGTTTTCTCTGTGTTGCTTTCCCAAGATGCAGCCTTCACATAGGCTGTCAGGCTTCTCAACCAATGGAAAACCTCTTACCATTCTTTTTCTGTGCATCAAATTTAATCCTCCGAAATTGAGATGTCAAAATCTCAGGTGCCATAACCAACTTTCATCTTTCTCTTCCTTCTGGAAGGCTTCTTGTGTTACAGCTACTATACTCTTTCCTTTTCCCTTCAAGTCAATATTGAGCTTGAGCGAAAACATTCTATTGCTGGTCATTTGAATTTCAGCAATGATTTTCTTCCTTGGAGGTATATCTTTTATTGTGCACACATCATCTTTAAATATTACATTGTAACCTTTGTTTACGAGCTGCCCAATGCTCAAAAGATTACATTTCAGACCTGGAACATAATACACATCAGGGACAAATTTCTGCTCCCCATTTCTTGCTCGAATACTAACTCTGCCTTTTCCTTTGACAGAGATCTTAGTATCAGTCCCTGTGGTCACTTCAGATTTAATCTCTTCATCTAGATTGGCAAACATTTCTCTGTTGCCAGTCATATGATTGTTACATCCTGAATCTAAGAAATAAACATCATCTTCTCTATCTTGTGCTACATTACAAGCTAACAACACAATACTTGGGTTCTTTTCCTCTTTTTCTACATTACCATTCTGCTTATTTTTCATGTCATTTTGCTTCTTTCTACATTCATTGGCATAGTGCCCATATTTCTTGCAATAATGACATTGGACATTGGATTTGTCATACCTTTTTCCATGAGCATGTTGGTGTTGATGTCCACCTTGCTGGCCGTTGGATTGGCTGTGAATTTGACTTTAACTGTTGCTCCTTCCATGTGAATGTGAAGGGTTGTTCCTTCCACCTTTGTTCTGGCTTCTGCTTATTCCTCTTCCTTTGCCTTGACCTCTTCCTCTTCCTGAAGGCATCTGGGTCTTAAAGGCGTACTCAAGAGATGAGTTTTCATCTCTGCTCAATCTCTGTTCATGAGTTATAAACGAGGCATGAAGTTCATACACTGTGAACTGTGAGAGATCTTTGGTCTCTTCTATGGTGGTAACAATAACATCAAACTTTGAGGGTAAGCATCTCGAAAGTTTCTCCACAATCCTTCTCTCTTCAAGAGTTTCTCCATGGGATCTTATCTAATTTACAATCCTAATCACGTGTGTGAAAAATGTGTCTACACTATCTGACTCTTTCATGCAAAGAGTTTCAAAATCTCTCCTCAACAATTGAAGTTTTTTTGTCTTAACTTTCTCCATACCTTGATAGGCTACTTTTAGAGTTTCCCATGCATCCTTGGATCTCTTTGCTGCTTCTATCCTTTGAAACACACTCTCATTTACTTCTTGGTACAAATAGAAGAGGGCTTTGACATCCTTCTTTCTATTGTTCTTCAATAAATCCTTCTCTGCTTGAGTTAAGGCATTAAAAGCTTGATCATCTACTGGTTCAACAAAACCATCTTGTACAAATTCCCATAAGTCTTGTGAAACAAACAGGGCTCTCATGGTAATGGCCCAATATTCATAGTTATTTCCATTAAATTGTGGAAGTTGAACATTTCTAATGTTCATTCCTGTGCTTGGTCCAGCCATTGCTCTTGAACTGAACTATGAACTTAAACAAACTGTCTTTCCTTTTTCTGAAAGAAAAAAATCCTTTTTAAAACAAAACAACAATTTCGTTATCTTTGAGAAATACCTGAACTTTGACTTCTGTTGGGCTTTCACACTGCTGGAGAAAACTCTTCAACAAGTCTTCTTATTCTTCAACTTCTTTGAAACCTTCAAAGAGCTTGAACTAGCTTTGATACCATGTTGGAATTTTTGGAAATTCCAAACAACAAAATGGAGAGAATAAACTCCCCTCTACAACACAGAGAAGTTAAAACAAAAAATTTCTTGCAGACAGAGACGGTATAAAAATGATTCTATTTCATTAACAAAACTTAAAAACTATTACAGGAATGTCTTCCTCAATACAGAGGGATTCACAAATACTATCAAGACTGCTACACATGCAGTGCTCCAAAATAAAACTTCTCTCTCTCTCTCTCAAGAATGCACAAAACATTGCTCTGTTCTTCTTACTGTGTTTTTCTTGCCTGCGGGCTCACACAGTGATTACAACAACAACATTACAATGCAATGCTATTCTACAAGCCTCACGGGCTTTGTCACTTTATATAAGGCGCGGCGGGAACAAAACTCGAAAACAAAGAAACAAATAAAATACAAAGGAAAATCCTTTGCAGAACATAAAATTTAATATAGGCGTGACGTACGAGTGGGGACCACATCGCAGTCGGCTATTTTGCGATGTGTGATATGGTGGATAAAACAAAAAATGCGATGGTGCGATGGTGGGATATTGCGATGGCGCGATGGTGTGGCAATCGCAATATCTGTGATCAATATATATGGCTGAACAATCAACGGTGGTAATATATAACATGCGGTTGTGCGATCGTGCGCTGGCGCGACGATCGCATATCACAACTTTCAACTAAACTCTGGCATGGGTGGAGGGTGATTTTGTAATATTGCGATGTTGCGATGGTGCGTTGATCGCACATCGCAAACATCCACATCAAAAAGACATTTAACACTTCAAAACTGTGATCTGTGATTTGCGCATAAAGTGGTAGGGACCACTTGTCATGCCGCTTTTCAGAACTTTAATTCTTTCCACTGTTTTAAAGAAATTTCATTCATTTTGGTTGTTGAGGGCTTTAAAGCTTGAAATGACTGTCTTTAATAACTTCTGCTCCTCCGTAGTTCAGATCTACGGGAAATCTCCATTCCTCTGCAAAAATGACTTCACCCATATCAAAATTAATTCTCTTCTGCAATACTTGGCTGCGGCCCATCAACATTTATTTCTTCTCCTTACGGATTCTCCATTCTTCTTAAATATAAACTTCTGTGCACTCAAATCTTTGTTGCTGCTGCTGTACTCTTTCTTCTGCTCAAAGGCACGGTAGGTGACTTTAGTATTTCAACAAGATAAAAGTTCCAATAGAAATTCCTCCATTGGTCATAACCTCTCATAATGCTAAATCTAGGCAATTGGCGTCATTGTGATAAGTAAAAGCTTAGTAAAAAAAAAAACAATAATTGTCAAACTTTAGTAGGAGACATGGTATCATACCTTTTTATATCTATATTGAAACAAAAAAAACAACATAATTTTAATTTTGAGTCTTTTAATTTTTCTCAATACATAAGAAAAAATAACCACATAAGCAACTAAAACTACAAAAAGATTATACTCCTGACACACATAAATATCTACTAATATGTTATTGAATTTTTAATATAACACTATATATATAATTTTTTGTTTTAAATATTATTATTTACATTTAATTTTTAATTTCAATTCTCGATCCCAATTCCCGCCTACAAAAAAACTACATGTTTTTCCTTCTAAATTTGTTGAAGATGTCACATGCTCAAATGAGTTGGAGACCAAAGAAGAGCAGAGCAGTCCTGCACCCTTGTTACAGAACTTGGTTATTTGAACCAAGATGACGCAAGATATTATTCTGCTATGCAAATTTTGGATGGTCATTGTGGATGTCATATGGAGTCAGCTTATTATAACGTGTTTCCATTAGCTATTATAGAGGTAGCCCATGCACCTTATAGGCAGATTCACACACCTGATTTAAATGAACAGGATTTTGCTTTTGCATCAGTACACGAGCCATCTACTCCTCAACTAATTGAGGCCTTAGTTTCCAGTATTGACGATGTTTCTGTTTCAAGTTATTTACAGAAAGGTACTTATTTTGTTCAAAGAACAACTCTATTACAATTGAACCCTCTTTGGTAACTGTTTCTGTGTCTTTTTCAATGCCTAGTTTTTCAATGGGGTTTGAACATGGTCAGATGTCAATTTCCTCTCAACATTGTGCGTCAGCATTGCTAAATCCCCAACTTGAGGTTTTGTCAGTTGTTCCTACATTTTTCTCAATGACTGGTTTTTCAATGGGGTTTTAACAAGTTGAGATGCTTGAACAGAGTCAAAAGATGAAGGGAGTTAATCTTGAACTTACCATCAGGTAATAGGTTCATCCAGAAGATGCATACATGAAGGGACTGGTGATATGTACTGAGATTGAATCTACTGATAAGGAAGTGATACAACATGCTGCTATGTTTCATTGTCGTAAATATGTAAATTTGCTCCTATTTCGAATCCCCAACAAGAATTTGTGGTAGAAACAAGTAAGGAAATGTTCACTCGAGCATACAACTTACAGGCCATATCATTCCCGATTGGTAATTTTTTGATGACTATGGATACAGATCATTTAGGTTTTGTACATTATTCTATATTAAATACATCTAAGAAACACTCACATAGTCCTGAATTTCTTGTCCCAAGTAGTTCGACGCAGTTAAGAAATAGAGCTTCAGATGCACAGGAATTGCCTACACCAGGATTTCAGTAGTTCAATCAAGTAGGAGAAAATAAACAGGAGTTCCACATAGAATTTGGGTCATAATATTATGCCCAGGTTGCAGGAACACAAAATCTGACGATGGACAAACTAGTTCAACAAAATGCACTTCTGGCAAAGATTTTAATCCCATTTCAGATGTTCCCTTAGGCTCTCAACAATTTTCTTTACGCATTCTACAAAGTCTTATAGACATGCAGACATTTCCAAAATGCACATCTGGAAAAGATTTTAATCCTATTTTAGATGTTCACTTAGGCTCTCAACAATTTTCATTTCATGGATTTCCATTTCCAACTTCTACAGCTCCAAATCTGCAAGTGGGGCCTACGATGGCATTTCAATAGATCAATCATGTAGATTTTGATAAGCAGAAATTACATTCCATAGCTGGAGCTCAAGATTATGCCGAGGAAAAAACAATGAAGAACTTAATGATAAGCACATATGTTCAAGAAATTCCTGTATCCATGCAGAAATTTCCAAGACACTCATCTGGTCAACAGTTTGATCTTACTTTAGCTCTTTAATCTGGTGTATCAAGCACTGAACAACTATTGATTCACTCATTTCCAGCCGTGAAAACTACCATTTCAGATAAACAGAAGTTGTCTACAGTGGATATTTTCTTAGTTCCGACCCCTTCTGTTTGAAATGTGCAAGAGGTTCCTACAATGGCATTTTAGCAAATCACTCAAATAGCAGATGGTGAAAAGCAATCACATTCCACAGCTGGAGCTCAAGAATATGCTCAGGCAAAAAAAATGCAGGACTCAAGGATAGGTACATCTATTCAAAAATATCCTATAGCCATGCAGACATTTCCGACATTCTCATCTAGCCAACAGTTTAATCGTAATTCTGATCTTCCATCTTTTGTTCATATATCAAGTACTGAACAGTTATCGATTAATGTATGGCCAACTTCAGCTCTAGAAACTACCATTTTAGATACACACAAGGCATATACAATGGAGTTTCACCAGCTTAATCAAGTAGAAGTAGGTAGGGAGTAGTTTCATTTAGCACCTGGGGCTTAAGAATGTTCCAGGGTGACACCAACAGAGAATTCAGTATTTAGTGGATGTGGTCAAGAAGTTCGCAAAGTAATGAGAGGAATTTCAACATGCTCTTCTGGCCTTCAACATTGATTTAGGTTACCAGTCAGTTGTTAGTATGTCACATGCTAAATAGTTATCTGTATTAGGAAACACTTCTGACTTGCCTCATGTTGTGTCTCAGAAGTTTTTTTTCCACCCTTCACCGTTGGAACATGATGGTTGCTAGATATGTGCCGAATGGGTTAGTTGATGTGGCTTTCAATTTGTTTGATAAATTTCCTCAACGAGATATGGTCTCAGCCTTAGTATCCAATGATCCAGTCAGAAATTTACCTCATTAACCGATCAAATGCACAAGAGCTATAGAAGCAAAATGATGAATTAAGATTGACCTTACTTGGTGGGGTTACTAGGATCTTTCTTTACAGAAATTAGAGGTGAAAGGATCGAAAGCAAGCAGAAAAACTATCTAGAAAAGAAGGAAAGGGAATAGCAGCAGTCCAGACCTGATCCTAATGCGAAAATATTTACTTTGTTAGCATTTAACAAAGAATGTTAGGCCACTTTGCCAACCACCATGATTGCAGGTTATGCACAAAATGGCTATTTTGACAAGGATCTGAAACTCTTTCAACGGATGCAATTGACAAAAGTAAGATCCAATGCAGAAACCTTCCCCAGTGTTCTGCTAGCTTGTACCAATTTGGCAGCTCTCAACTCTGGCAAAGATCTCCATCGGGATATAGTTAAAAGTGGATTTTAGTCTGATGTCTTTGTTGGGAGTGCCTGCATATACATGTATGCAAAACGTAGCAGCATAGGTGATGAAAGTAAAGTGTTTGATAGAATGTCTACAAGAAATGTTACTTCTTGGAATGCAATGATTGGAACATATGACATGCATGGATGTGACAAGAAGGCCCTCAAACTCTTTGAACAAGTGCAACACTCCAGCACAGACCTGAACCAGGTAACATTCATTGGTGTTCTCTCTGCATGTTGCCACACAGGCCTAATCAATGAAGGTTGGTTGTACTTCAAGATTACTAGATTACACCTGAAATGGAGCACTATTGTTTTATGGGTGACCTTCTTGGTCGAACTAAGTGCCTAGATGAAGAGCATGAATTTATCAATAAAATGCCAATATAACCTGACATTGATGTGTGGAAGTCTTCGTTGGGTGCTTGTAGAGCCCATGCCAATGTGGAGTTAGGAGAAAAAGTGGCAGAACACCTTTCTAAAGTTGGTCTGCCTTTCTAAATTGAGCCCTATGATTACCGGATCTTGTGCTGCGTTCAAACATTTACGGTGAAATTGGTTGGTGGGACAATATTGAAACCAAAAATAGGTCTATATGCAACTGGATTGGGATGAATAATTAGATGTATACTTATCTTATGGGAGAAAGGTTATATATCTATTAGATGGGTTATATATCTATTAGATAAGGTTTCTGCAGAGTTGGAAATATTTTTTTGGATGATGAAATATAGCAGGGTATGCTTCTCACATGATTTACACTAATGTTGTGAAGGGGAAGCCGAAGCAAAATATTATTGTCAACACGGTGAGAAGCCTCCATTTGAAATTGGTGTTTTAAAAACAACCTCTAGACACCTATCTAGGTCATCATAAACTTCGAGTATGTGGTGATTGCCACTCTACCATATTGCAGAGAAATTTTTCAGTGTTAGGGTGCCAATCCTTTCCCAAATTTCAACGCTAGACAGTGCTATTGTGGAGATTATTGGAAATAGTAAGTGAACTATGACATCCTCATATGCATCATTTTTCATTGTTAGATAACGTTCATGGCGTATAATATTTTGCATATGGTGAGATGAATGTAACAAACCAGTATATACAATGTGTATAAAAATCGTTGATTCATAGCTAGTAATCCAAGTGCCTGAAAAATCTTTGGTGTATGTCATAGTAGCTTACTCCTTTAAGATAAAGAAACAGATGGGCATAAAGAAAGTTTGCAATGAATTCCATTGCTTTCGTTAATGCACTGTTAACAAATATTTGCATAAACCACTAATTAATCTGTGAGATCTTCCTGAAACGAGTCATTGAGTGATAAAATACTCCCTTTTGCCAATTTTGAAAAAAATGGCAGATGCAGCGAAAAAGCCAGATTTTTTCTTCAAGTTTTCTAGTTCCTTTTTTTTAATGTTCAACTATTTTTTGTCCAGTCAGATTTTAGATTCTCATTGATTTTTACGAAATTTATTTTTGCAACACTGTTATTAAGTGTATTTAATGTCAAATTCTTTTGAAGGAGCTTTATATGAATTTTAGATGTTAGTGGATTTCATGAAAACTATTTCTATATTGATTTATATTGAATTGTTGAATTTTTGGACTCTTTCGTAGCAATTTTTGCAAGTTGAAAACATATTCATGGTACTTAAGTCAATATCTACAATCCTACCATATTATGGAAATTGTTGAAATTGCATGGAAAATGGTATTTTCTAGGACACAGAAGAAAGGAAGATGGGATAAAAGGTGGTCTTTTACAAACCCTTAAACCGTTAAAACATGTAGTGGCACTCCCCATTTCCATTGAGTATAGTATGGAATCATTGAAGCACCTAGAAATGTCTTGGGACATCCCCTGGAGACATTGGGATATCTCGGGGATGCCAAAATGTCTATCTCTTACATCCCTGTGATGCCTTGAGACATTTATGTTTCCCCTCCCTGGAGTGGAGGGATGCAGGAAATGCAGGGGACATGTCCCTACGGACTACTGATAAATTCAATTACATGTTGTGGCTATGATAGTGCTAATAGTGCATAAATTAAAACACTTGAATGCCTTATGTTAAATCTTCGTAGTTATACATCTTTCAAAAAATGATATTTTGGCAAACATTTCTCCCCAAGTACGAGAAGTATAGATTGATTTTGCCATAAATATTCAATAGCTATTGGAAAAACAACATGACACGGAACTAATAAGGATGATAGAAAAATAGCATGGCCTTTGCAAGAGTTTCAATCATGAATCTCAAAAAGGTTTAGATTCTTTTCCAAAGAAAGGTTCAAGAATCAAATTCTTTTCCACTCATGAATCCCTAAAAGGTCCAAATTTTTTACCAATGGTTGTATTAGCAATTTTCTTTCTAAATTGGGGCATGGGTGGGTTTTATTTGAAATTTCCTTTCTGAATTAGGGCATACCCCACTCAGATGTTCATTAGGTATGTCCTTTTAGGACCATTCTTATCTTATATTCCCAATCCTCAAAGAATATCGGTCCTATTCGACCACTCTTGTCTTGGATACCTGTCCAATCCTTAAAGAGTGTCGGTCCACTTCCTATTTTCAATTTTCTCTCGTCAAGGAAATCACAGATGTTTATTCAATCTTCCGTTCACCATTATTCCTCCATGCCCTTCACTTAGATGTACGGTTGTTAGTCCTGGCCTAGTGCATGACACATGATGAGGATAATACAAATGTGACATTGATCATTACTCCCTATCAACCAAAGATAAGATCCCTATTCCCACTTGATTTAGGGTATATATCCTTTCTCCTTCAAAAATAATAAGGAAACTTCATAGTCCCTCTAAAATATAGAGGATATTCTTCGAGTCAGCCCTTTGCAGATATAGACAAACAAAGTCCATATATTTTTGAGAGGAAGAAGCATCTCTTACTCTCAGTGATGATTGGAAATGTTTGAATGCTTCTTTTTGAATATCATTTTTTCCATCAAGAATTTACCTAACGTCGTTCTTGATTTTCCAAATATAATTTTGCATACAATCCCTGGAATTCTAGTTGTGGAAATATCTAGTATTTTTGTCCCTTTAATCAATCCACTTTAGACAACTCTTCTGTTTCCATTCCTCTGCTTGACAAGCAAAATTATTTACCTTTTTTTTGTGTCCAATTCTGCTAATTTCTATTTGGAAGCCTTCGAGAAGTAGTTTTCTGAATGTGGATCTTCCAGAGATTTAATATGGGCGTCGATTTGTATAATTTTTCTACTCCATCATTTTTTTAGATGACAAGCCAAAAACGAGCTACTTGTTTTAGCTTTTTCATCTTGTAGAGAGATTTTCCATTGCCGAATTTTCAATGCTCATATTGAATTTTGTCTAGAAGTCTTGGACCATTGAGGTGAATTTTGGGTCTTTCAACCAAAAATGGTTAAATTTAAAGGAAGCGGGCTTCACTTTTGAAATGTTTCTCCAGACTAAAAAGAGAGGAAAATAACCAGATATTTGCAAGAGAAAAATCCATCAAATAAAATTGGTGATATGGTTAGCTAGACCTTTCTTCACAAAGAAGCAGTCTAGTCTTTTTGAAATGCAATAAGATCCCCATCTACCATTCCTCCATTTCCATCCAATTATGTCAAGCTTAATATCTATAGAAGAGTTTCAGAAAAATAGGTCCTTGAAGTGTGTTGCGAGAGAGTCTGGAGTGTTTCAACTTCAATTTTAAAGATTATCTCCATGTTTAAAAATGCTAGTCCAGGCTAATATTTGCATAAACTAACTCCAATTTAAAAGATGAAGTTTCTCCCATCGAGCATATTCTTATCATTATGAGATGTGAGATGTACAGACACTCTTTCCAACTTGTTGGGTCATTCACTTGTCTCCAAAAAGAACACTTTCTGAAACAGTAAGGGGCAACATGGGAATACAAGTTGTTGGGCTCAAGGACCTCGACAAAGATCAATCTCATGCCCTGATATAAATCTAGGGTTAGTGTCACCATGTGGTTGAGAAAAGAAAGATAGTTTAGCGTGGCACACTTCGGGAAAGGTTTGTCAACTTTATGCTCATGCCTAGGTTGTGAGCAATGGGCTTGCCTCATGGTGCTTGCAGTGGAGAGTTTGATAGAACTTATGTGCATGCATATAAAAATTAGTTGGCTTTGTTTTTGGTGAGATGATATTATCAAATATTATATTCCTTCAATGTACCTTTGCACCTTTAGGGAAATTGCTAGTATATATATTACCTTTATAAACATGGTTACGTTATACTATTATTAATGTAATTTTTCTAAATATTTTTATATTATTAAAAATATATTTACGCAATAAGTTTTTCCTCTTTGGGTGGGAGAAAATGGCAATAGAAGACATTCATTTCATCATCCTCGAAGCAATTGAAATTGGAGATGTGTGCTAGTTCACCTCGCCAATAGGAGGCATTGCAGCACAACAGAGATTAGATATCTTCCTATTATTCTTATTGCTTGTTGAGAAGGCGTAGACAGACATATTTTTCTTGTCAGATTTTTCTCATATCAATGGTGATGTTAGGAAGAGGAAGGAGGGAAGTTTCATATTGATCGGGTGTTCGAGTCCTTCAGAGAGATGGCATGGGTGAAGCCCAATACATGCATCATGTGGAATACAATGAAGCTATTTTTCAATCCTCACGTATGCTCACCACATTTCATCTAGCCTGTGGACATGATCAAGGCGTGCATTCAGTTGGGTCAAGTTTCGGGTTATAATGTTGCAAAGAACATGCTAAGGGACGAGGGCTTTGATGCTTTTTACAAGGGGTTATCAGCTGGTTTGTTAATATGGACAACTTATGGAACAACATGTCTTGGATCATTTAGGACATTGAAAAACAAAGCAATTGTCGCTAATGATGGGAAAACACTACCTCTCTATGAGAATGCTCCTTTTGGATTGACAACAAGAGCTATTGGGGCATGTGTTGGAAGTCCTGCAGATTTAGCTCTCATCTGCATGTAGGCGGATGTAACTCTTCCTTCTACACAACGACGACATTACAAAACTCCATTCCATGCACTCTACCATATTATTTGTGATGAAGGGGTTCTAGCTCTATGGAAAGTGGTGGGTCCAACGGTTTTCTGAGCAATGGCCTTAAATATGGGCATGCTTGCTTCTTCTGACCAGTCTGTAGAATTTTTTAAGGACACCATGGGACTTTTTGAAGCTGCAACTGTGGTTGGTGCAAGTGTTGTTTCTGGGTTTTTTGCATATGCATGTAATATTCCCTTTGATTATGTGAAGAATCATATACAAAAGATGCAACCTGATGGCACTTGGAAGCATCCATATTTAGGCTCCCTGGACTGTTTTGTGACAAAATTCAAAGAAGGGGGACCATTTAAGTTCTATACTGGGTTTCTTGTTTACTGCGTTCAAATTTCTCCCCATGTCATGATGAAATGTATATTATTATATTAATTCATTTTTTTTCATCCTCAAAGGCTATGCACAACCTCTCCCTACTTCCTTCAACCTTAGTTCTTCGCCCACCCGTTAGTGGCATTCGAATGGTGGCAGGGTTTGGGTTTTCTTGAATCTATTTTCACTCTACGAATTGGATTTTTTTTGTATTTATAATTTCCTATAAGATGTAGTTTTTTCAGTTAGTAAACTTCAGGCAACTGTCAATGAGTGTATGGAACGGGAGGGAGGAGCGTGTTAGGAGGAAAATTTCCTTGCACATTCTGCTTTTTCTGGTCGCCATATTAATGACAACCACCTTGTCAACTTGAAATTTTTACTACACAAAATACATACCACATTGAATTTGAAGTGGTTGTGGTGGTGTTGAAGTAGTGTCAGGGATGCACTGAGATTGAACCGTGAAGCCAATTTTCCATGTTGGAGTGATTATACAAGGCCGACAAAAAAAGTGCATTCCAAGCAAAACCAAATTTAGTTTTTGGGATTTAAAATAATAAATTAGGCAGGTTAGTGACCACCATTTTTAGGGAATAGTCAGACTCATCACCATTGGAAGCAAATCAAAGGATCCAAGAGGATTCTACCCTATTCATGCTGACAGGATTTTTGGTTATTTTCAATGCCTTTAGCTTGAGGCTATGCAAGTCTTAATAGCCCCGTGGAGGAGTGCCCTGTTGTTTTCCTTCTCCGCCAACCACTACTGCTCGTGATAGTGCTTCTAACCAACCAAATTATTTTTCCATTCCCACTCCTACCACACAGCTGAAGGAAGGAGAAGGGGATGGAGATGGAGGGGAAGCTTCAGTCGTTGAACATCTGAAATCACATTCCAACAACAAGAACTCTCTCAATATTATGTGGCATATCGGCATGATGAAGTATGATGTCCATGGCATCATGGAAACCCTTGACAAAATGAAATTAGTGGAACCATATGAGATAGAGTGGAAATTTTTGAAGGCACAGACACATTATTATCTTGGAGACATGAAAGAAGCTCGTCATAATTATGAACACATTTTGAAACTCTCTCCCTTCTCCCCCAGGGATCTGTAG
Organism: Pinus albicaulis; assembly: GCA_034641835.2. Classification (NCBI taxonomy): domain Eukaryota; kingdom Viridiplantae; phylum Streptophyta; class Pinopsida; order Pinales; family Pinaceae; genus Pinus; species Pinus albicaulis. Next base: position 788,692,572 of record CM076581.1, read on the forward strand.
GTACAATGTATTTTTATCACTTCACACTGCCTAACGTTTTTTTTAATGAATGTTGAATATGAAACGTGATCAAACTCCACCAATAACTCAATTTGTAGGTTTTATTTATGTTGGTATTTAAACCTGGGTGCCTTGGTAGAAGATTAATCTGCTCACATTTCTGTCTTCCCTTTCTCATCTCGGCCCCTTGGTAGAATATTTATGCTTTCATATTTCTCTGTCTTCCCTTTATTTTTTAGAAGAGTGACAAGGGGATATAATTTTATAAAACTTTTGACAACATTACCGCTATATATTTGAACTTGCTCGAAGGGGCACAACATTAACTAGTTTGTGATTTTCTATTGGATGTTGCACTTGCGCTTTTCTACTAGATGCTCCACAAGTACTCGATCTGAGGGGTTTACCACAATTTTGACTATAATTTTTTTTTCAAGCATTTGAACTTTCTAGAAGGGGCACATCATTAACTAGCTTGTGCTTTTCTATTGGATGTTGCACTTGTGCAACTTCTAATTAGGATGTATAAAATCAATTTAGTCCTGAAGTATTTTATTTTCTGCCTATTAAACACTACCCGCCTAACTTCCTAAATCGTCACTTCCCTCACCAATATCTTATTGTGACTATTTGAAATAACTTGGCATTTTTTGTGCAATGTCTAGTTACGATATTCCTTGGGAGTGTGACCTTGAGAAATCTCGAACAAATCATCAAGAATTTTAAAGGTGAATTGATTAAAACATTGTAACGAAACTAAAGGTGTTAAGACAATTTAATTTACTATTGATAGGCACCTCTACAATGATAGACACTAATTCAGTGCTTTGCCCAGTACTCAATTTGATCTTTTGCTTCCCTTGATTTTACTAAATCTAGAGCCTTAATGTTGTCAAAGTCCCCTTCCCATCTATGAATAAGATGATTCATTTTCAGTAAATATTGCCCCAACATATCAAATTTCTTAGCTAAACTTAAGTACTTACCTTGAATACCCTCATGTTTCCTTCTCAAATCTTCAATTGCTTGACTTTGACTCAATTTGACAACATCTACTTCTGAATTTGGTGCCTAATAACTAGCATCATCTTCATCATCCTTTGGATGAATTCTCTAGTCCAAACTTCTAGAAAGTGGGTCATTCTAAATAAAAAAAATGACCATGTAAACCATTCAATTAGATCAATAATTTCCTTGGAATGAAATTGCTTTGGCAAATTCAGCTCCTCCATAACTTTTTCTATTTTCTAAAGAATGTTGTCTTTCTAGAAAAATGATTCTCAAATATTGTTAATTGAATCATGGATATATGCTAACTCTGACTCTAATGCCTCAACCAGTCTCTCCATATGATTTGATCTTTGCCTTGGCTTCATCATCCCTTGGAGGAATTTTCTAGTCCAAACTTCCAGAAAGTGAATCAGTTTCAACAAAATACGACCATGTAAGCCATTAAATTATATTAATAATTTCCATGGAATGAAACTACTCTGGAAAATGTAGCTCCCCCATAATTTCTTCTATTTTCTAAGGAATGGTATCTTTATAGAAAAAGGATTCTCGAAGACTGTTAATTGAGTTCTATATTTACGCTAGCTCTGCCTCTAATGCCTCAACACATTCTCCAGCCTCTCCATATGATGTTGATATTTTCCTTGGCCTCATGCAATGAAAATGTTTTAACCTATAGTTCTTGCCAACAACTTTCTAGTTAATTTGACTTCCCAGCCAACAAGTGTTTTAGTGCATCATGATGTTTAACCAACCCTTTTCCTTTAGATACAACCAGGTCGAGATTTTTTTTTTGGAATGAATTTTTCTCTATGTTATCTTACTGGATCTACTTTACTGATTATCTAAATAACCAAGCTAGTTCCAACTCCTTGCAACTAAAGGCTTCTCTCAGGGAAACATCAAGAGAAAATTGAGTTTTCTCCTACATAAAAGCATCATCAAATTGTGACCAACTCTTCTACACATTTTTGGAATAAATAATTTTTCTCACGAGATGCCTTCAACTTCAAAATAACCAAATGTGCATGAGCTTCTAGAGAAGAAATCCTTCTGCTCATTGGATGTTGATTGCCTTCTCCATGATTTCTTCTTTTCTCTTTATTCACATATTACTTTCCAAGAACTCCCAATCATAGTTCCTTCATTTTTTCCACAATCTCATATTCCATATGAGGACATATTATGTTAATTTCATCTAGTTGACATGAGACCCATGCCTTCATGCATCCTCTTAATGAAAGAGATCCTTTTCCCTTGATCATGCTCATGAAGTAGAGCATGCATCCTTACTATCTGCAACTATATAATGACATGAATTGACTCATTGAGCATATGCATACATGCCTCTTATCAATGTATCTATGCTAAATGTGGACAGGTGAAAAATCACTATCCATTATTTGACATTTCTTATCAAGGTTTTGCATGTGGTGACATGGAAAGATATGCTAAGGCAATCAAGATTCTTAGAGGATGGTTACCAAATTGCACGTGCACAATATTTTGCAACTAATATGGGCTTATATGTTATCTAATGTGGGTTTCAATAGATTTTTTTCTTTGTGAATGAAATAAATTGATATAGTACATGAAGAAGGGAATCCTTTTTGAAGGGAAAATATTGTATTGTAAGTATTATGTGGATTATTTTCACCTTGAATATGAATTTTAATCTATTTCGCTAGGTTTGGACATCTTACCCATTCAATAACTTGTATTCCTTTCTTGTCATTTATTTTTTGTGTATAGAGTGCTCCCAATGTTTCCTTTTTATTGATTCATGTATGTTATCACAATCCCAATGGTGTAGATCCAATAGAGGAGTAATGGAAGGAAATTTCTTATCAAATTAAGGTATAGATGGGTGCCACAATATGTGTGTTTCTTAGAATTGACTATATTCTACTTCTCCTTTGGCCTTCTTATTAATTTGTGCATGTGAAATGTGGAAAATTGAAAAATCACTATCTCTTATTTGAAATGGCTTATCAAGGTCTTGCAAGTGCTGACACAGACATAGATGCTAAGGCAATCAAGATATTTTTTGGAGGATGCTTACCATATTGCATGTGCAGAATATTTTACAAAAAATATGGGCTTGTATGGATAGAGGGTATGTTGTCTAAGGTGGGTTACAATAATTATTTTTCTTTGTGAATGAAAGATATTGATATAGTACATGAAGCAGGGAATGATTTTTTAAGGGAAAATATTGTAATTTTTCTGGTAAGTATTATGTGGATTATTTTCATCTTGAATTTGATTTTTCATCCAGTTCACTATATTTTTGACATCTTACCCATTAATTGATTTGTCTTCCCTTCTTGTCATTTGTTCTTTGTGTACATAATTCTTCCAACTATTTCTTTTCTTGCTTCATGCATGTGCTCACAATCCCACAAGTGTAGATCCAATAATGGAGCAATTAAAGGAAATTTATTATCAATTTAAGGTATAAATGAGTGCCACTTTATGTGTTTTCCTTAGAACTAGCTATATTCCACTTATCCTTTGGATTTCTTATCAATATGTCTATGTTAAATGTGGACAAGTGAAAAATCACTATCCTCTCTTTGGCATGGCTTACCAAGGTTTTGCAAGTGGTGACATGGACATAGATGCTAAGGTAATCAGGATATTCTTGGAGGATGGTCACCAGACTGCATGTACACAATATTTTGCAAAAATAATGGCCTTTTATGGACAAAGGGTAGGTTGTCTAAGGTGGGCTGCAATAATTTTTTTTCTTTGTGAATGAAAGAAATTGATAGAGTACATGAAGTAGGGAATGCTTTTTGAAGGGAAAATCTTCTATGGTATGTAGTATGTGGATTATTTTCGTCTTAAAATTGGATTGTTAATAAAATGATAGAATGAACATTTGGGATCCACCAGTTGTAAATATAGGCATTTGGAACCAAAATTCTTTATTTGATATTCAATTTTTCTCTTAGAAGTTTGTTCAAAATGAAAGGCTATGTCATCTTTGTATTCTCACAAACAAGCAAGAAGTTGATATCTATATTATTGTGATTTCTAACCATCACTGCTTCACCATTTCTTGTTTGAGATTATCACCTTCTTAATGAAATTTTGAATCACTTTTTGTTTGGCCCTTTTTGAGCTAAGACAAGATATATTTTTTCTCATACATTTACCTTTCTAATGCTTGTAAACTGTTTTTCTCATGTGTTGATATGTTTATATATTAACAATGGGTGTTATTTTTATACGTCCTCTGATTTTTCTATGGTTATTTGTTTGACATTGTTGTAATTTTGAGTCTACCACAGTTCACCTTTTCAAATTCAAGCCTTTTATGAAAGTTGACTATATTTTCTCCTTCATGTGGAAAAATTTCTAGTTGTCACAAATTTTGGATAGAAACTTTTCAACTATTCCCATTGCTTTTCGTCCTCCCACCTTCTAAATCCCTCTCTAGTCGTTTTTATAGATACTTCATGGCCATAGTTAGTGTAATAATGATACAATAAAAGAAAATTTCTCCTTTCCCAATCAAATAGACCTACTGTTTTTTTCTGAGGAAAACCTCATGGGAAAACCCAAGAGATTATTCCCTACGTTCCTATACAACAACCATGTAGTAGTGACCATCATACATGGGGGATTCAAATCATTTACCTGATGGCACAAAACTAGCCAATGCTCAGCAACATTGGTGAAAAACGGTTGAGCTAACCAACTGGGCAACAATAAAACAACTTATTTTCATTTGGTTTCTAAAACAATGTCACTCACCCAACTGAATTGGCTGGATCAGAATATGAACAAGTGACCTTTTCTTGTAGCAGTGTGGCTAGATGTATGCCAGAGAAAAATAATGGATGTGCCAATTACACCATGGATGGAAGATGAGGATCCCATAAAATAAAGACTATGGAATGCATTTCATGTCCATATTTATATGTCCTCCCATGTTCTTCATAGTGGGATGATGGCCACCTCTTCCTTACAACTCTTGGATAGCACACCATTGGTAGGAGCCTAAATATTCTTGATACCAGTGCAACAATTCTTGTTGTTAGGCCTGTAGAATAACCAGTCATACCCAGGGCTAATGTAGGCGATGTGGGTCCAGATTTCAGAGTTTTATCTATGGCTGGGCAATTAGAAGCTCCCCAGAGAGTTCTTTGAGAGAGACACAACCCTGCACATCAATAGGAATAAAGTTTACATCAAACATGGCCATCAGGAAATGTTGGAAGGTATATACCTGACTTGTAGCCAAATTATTCACATTTCAGGAGACTAATTTATGTGAAATTTTCAACGTTAAAAGTAGCCTTGGCCTAATTTAGAAATACCAAGAACAATAAAAGCCAAAGAATTTTTAGTGTATAAGGTCATATAATTGCAATATTTACATCGTAGTACATCTACAATGGTACCTATCCTACTTGTCTACCAGAAAAGGACTCAATCAGGTTTAAAGCTGAAGGGAAAAAGACTACATTGCCTACTCATGCCCATGCAATGTATAAAGCCATAATAAAATTCTTATTGGCTCTGAATATCATGCATAAAAGTAGTTATGCTTCCTCATATGTGCGAAAGACAAGCATGTGAAATAATGCTTATTTGCTTCACCCAAAACCATTCAAATATAACCCTTCTTCCTTGTAGGAAACCGTGGTATCACCATTGGAATTCACGTCGAAATCCTTTGTCATTTTAGAGAATTTGTACCCCTTGGAACATGTTTTATCTTGATTCGTGTAAAATTTGGATGCCTCATATATTTGACTATTTTATTCAAATATATTCCACTTCTCCTTTGGCTTTCTTATCAATGTATCTATGCTAAATGTGGACAGGTGAAAAATCACTATCCATTATTTGCCATTTCTTATCAAGGTTCTGCATGTGGTGACATGGAAAGATATGCTAAGGCAATCAAGATTCTTAGAGGATGGTTACCAAATTGCACGTGCACAATATTTTGCAACTAATATGGGCTTATATGTTATCTAATGTGGGTTTCAATAGATTTTTTTCTTTGTGAATGAAAGAAATTGATATAGTACATGAAGAAGGGAATCCTTTTTGAAGGGAAAATATTGTATTGTAAGTATTATGTGGATTATTTTCATCTTGAATTTGAATTTTCATCTATTTTGCTAGGTTTGGACATCTTACCCATTCAATAACTTGTATTCCTTTCTTGTCATTTATTTTTTGTGTATAGAGTGCTCCCAATGTTTCCTTTTTATTGATTCATGTATGTTATCACAATCCCAATGGTGTAGATCCAATAGAGGAGTAATGGAAGGAAATTTCTTATCAAATTAAGGTATAGATGGGTGCCACAATATGTGTGTTTCTTAGAATTGACTATATTCTACTTCTCCTTTGGCCTTCTTATTAATTTGTGCATGTGAAATGTGGAAAATTGAAAAATCACTATCTCTTATTTGAAATGGCTTATCAAGGTTTTGCAAGTGCTGACACAGACATAGATGCTAAGGCAATCAAGATATTTTTTGGAGGATGCTTACCATATTGCATGTGCAGAATATTTTACAAAAAATATGGGCTTGTATGGATAGAGGGTATGTTGTCTAAGGTGGGTTACAATAATTATTTTTCTTTGTGAATGAAAGATATTGATATAGTACATGAAGCAGGGAATGATTTTTTAAGGGAAAATATTGTAATTTTTCTGGTAAGTATTATGTGGATTATTTTCATCTTGAATTTGATTTTTCATCCAGTTCACTATATTTTTGACATCTTACCCATTAATTGATTTGTCTTCCCTTCTTGTCATTTGTTCTTTGTGTACATAATTCTTCCAACAATTCCTTTTCTTGCTTCATGCATGTGCTCACAATCCCACAAGTGTAGATCCAATAATGGAGCAATTAAAGGAAATTTATTATCAATTTAAGGTATAAATGAGTGCCACTTTATGTGTTTTCCTTAGAACTAGCTATATTCCACTTATCCTTTGGATTTATTATCAATATTTCTATGTTAAATGTGGACAAGTGAAAAATCACTATCCTCGCTTTGGCATGGCTTATCAAGGTTTTGCAAGTGGTGACATGGACATAGATGCTAAGGTAATCAGGATATTCTTGGAGGATGGTCACCAGATTGCATGTACACAATATTTTGCAAAAATAATGGCCTTCTATGGACAAAGGGTAGGTTATCTAAGGTGGGCTGCAATATTTTTTTTTCTTTGTGAATGAAAGAACTTGATATAGTACATGAAGTAGGGAATGCTTTTTGAAGGGAAAATCTTGTATGGTATGTAGTATGTGGATTATTTTCGTCTTAAAATTGGATTGTTAATAAAATGATAGAATGAACATTTGGGATCCACCAGTTGTAAATATAGGCATTTGGAACCAGAATTCTTTATTTGATATTCAATTTTTCTCTTAGAAGTTTGTTCAAAATGAAAGGCTATGTCATATTTGTATTCTCACAAACAAGCAAGAAGTTGATATCTATATTATTGTGATTTCTAACCATCACTGCTTCACCATTTCTTGTTTGAGATTATCACCTTCTTAATGAAATTTTGAATCACTTTTTGTTTGGCCCTTTTTGAGCTAAGACAAGATATATTTTTTCTCATACATTTACCTTTCTAATGCTTGGAAACTGTTTTTCTCATGTGTTCATATGTTTATATATTAACAATGGGTGTTATTTTTATACTTCCTCTGATTTTTCCGTGGTTATTTGTTTGACATTGTTGTAATTTTGAGTCTACCACAGTTCACCTTTTCAAATTCAAGCCTTTTATGAATGTTGACTATATTTTCTTCTTCATGTGGAAAAATTTCTAGTTGTCACAAAGTTTGGATAGAAAATTTTCAACTATTCCCATTACTTTTCTTCCTCCCACCTTCTAAATACCTCTCTAGTCGTTTTTATAGATACTTCATGGCCATAGTTAGTGTAATAATGATACAATAAAAGAAACTTTCTCCTTTCCCAATAAAATAGAACTACTATTTTTTTCTGAGGAAAACCTCATGGGGAAACCCAAGAGATGTTTCCCCACGTTCCTATATAGCAGCCCTAGTAAATCTACTAGCACAGAGTAGTGACCATCATGCATGGGGGATTAAAATCATTTAACTAATGGGAATGCCAAAATTTCTAATGTGGTTAATCAAGGGGGAGGCTACGAGATATCTCTTCCCCTTTCTTTATTTGAAAATGGAATTATGTCTGACTCATTTACCACCTTTATAGAATAAGTTGGTAACATTAAGCAGAGTTTTCATGTCGCTAGGGGTCGACAAACTCTCCCTACCTGTGAAAAAATGCCTTTAAGCCATAATGAGGCTAATCCTAATGAAACTTGAGGACTTGACTTGACCAAACATCTTCCCATGAGAGTGCTAATTCATAGTTACTTTATCATATGTTACAATTAGATCAAACATTGGTTGCCCAAATCAAAACTCATTTTTCTCTTTTTATACCCCTTCAATGTAGTGTGAATGTGAGCTTACCCTATGTGGTTACGCTTGAAACACATAAGGATGCCACTAATTACCATGGTTATAAGATTGATTAATACTACTCATCCACACTTAGAGTTAAAGAAAATATTTTTCCACCTATGTGCCATAACTCCCTAAGTATGATGGATTTGAGAATCCAAGAGAGCATATCTGTTTTGTGTTCTGATAAAGATTTCTAATGAATGATGTGTTGGCTAAGTTATTTCTTTCCAATCCAATTTGACTAGCTCCAAGTGGATAGAATGGAATCTCCACTGATGCCCATAATGGGTTTAATAACATAAAGCCTAACTCTATTTACTAGTTTAGATACCTCAACCACCAGTATAGTTTTTGAAATACTTTAACTACAACAAAATGGAACGCCATTACCTAGCTGATGAATATAAAACAGGGGAGTTAGGATTCCAAGATTGACACAATAGAATATATGGTAGGAACTCCAATATAGGATTAAGGATAATGTCACTAAGGCCACTTACATAGAAGCTTCCACTGAGGGTTGAAGAAGATCTTATGCTTTAAGTGATGAGAGCCAAGCCACAAACCTTAGATCAGGCCATGTTGTTGCCTATAAAATAGCAAAAATCCATGTCTTGGCTTGGAATTTTTACATTTTCATACTACCTCCAAACCCTATCTAGATAGAACCATACTCCTAATAATTACAAAACTATAAACTCACCATGAACACCCAAAGAGAACCTCAAAAATGAAATGCCCAAGCTCCTAGACCTAATCATCCAAATGCGAAAAATCCTCCAAAGAAGTACTAGGATAGTAGAAGGGTATACAACAATGTGAATGTGAACTGAATTCAAGCCTTTTATGAATGTTCACTGTATTTTTTTCTTCATGTGGCAAAATTTCTAGTTTTCACAAAGTTTGGATAGGAAACTTTTCCACTATTCCCATTGCTTTCCGTCATCCCTCCTTTTAAATCCATCTCTAGTCATTTTTATACATACTTCATGGCCACAGTTAGTGTAATAATGATACAATAAAAGAAAATTTCTCCTTTCCCAATCAAATAGAACTACTGTTTTTTTCTGAGGAAAACCTCATGGGAAAACCCAAGAGATTCTTCCCTACGTTCCTATACAACAACCATGTAGTAGTGACCATCATACATGGGGGATTCAAATCATTTACCTGATGGCACAAAACTAGCCAATGCTCAGCAACATTGGGAAAAACGGTTGAGCTAACCAACTGGGCAACAATAAAACAACTTATTTTCATTTGGTTTCTAAAACAATGTCACTCACCCAACTGAATTGGTTGGATCAGAATATGAACAAGTGACCTTTTCTTGTAGTAGCGTGGCTATATGTATGCCAGAGAAAAATAATGGATGTGCCAATTACACCATGGATGGAAGATGAGGATCCCATAAAATAAAGACTATGGAAAGCATTTCACGTCCATATTTATATGTCCTCCCATGTTCTTCATAGTGGTATGGTGGCCACCTCTTCCTTACAACTCTTGGATAGCACACCATTGGTAGGAGCCTAAATATTCTTTATACCAGTGCAACAATTCTTGTTGTTAGGCCTGTAGAATAACCAGTCATACCCAGGGATAATGTAGGCGATGTGGGTCCAGATTTCAGAGTTTTATCTATGGCTGGGAAATTAGAAGCTCCCCAGAGAGTTGTTTGAGAGAGCCACAACCCTGCACATCAATAGGAATAAAGTTTACGTCAAACATGGCCATCAGGAAACGTTGGAAGGTATATACCTGACTTGTAGCCAAATTATTCACATTTCAAGAGACTAATTTATGTGAAATTTTCAATGTTAAAAGTAGCCTTGGCCTAATTTAGAAATACCAAGAACAATAAAAGCCAAATAATTTTTAGTGTATAAGGTCATATAATTGCAATATTTACATCGTAGTACATCTACAATGGTACCTATCCTACTTGTCTACCAGAAAAGGACTCAATCAGGTTTAAAGTTGAAGGGAAAAAGACTACATGGCCTTCTCATGCCCATGCAATGTATAAAGCCATAATAAAATTATTATTGGTTCTGAATATCATGCATAAAAGTAGTTATGGCTTCCTCATATGTGCGAAAGACAAGCATGTGAAATAATGCTTATTTGCTTCACCCAAAACCATTCAAATATAACCCTCTTTCCTTGTAGGAAACCGTGGTATCACCATTGGAATTCAAGTCAAAATCCTTTGTCATTTTAGAGAATTTGTACCCCTTGGAACATGTTTTATCTTGATTCATGTAAAATTTGGATGCCTCATATATTTGACTATTTTATTTAAGAGATAAACCACTGGAAAAGGCTAATGTTCTTTACATGGGTGGATCAACAAGAGATCCATTTATTCTACACTCTTTTCCTTTTTTGTATGATAAACAATTGTAATTTTCTTCTGCTTGTACTATGTCACTGGTAGCCCTCTCATGTAATACAGTTGAATAATCCTTGGTCCTAGAGGAAGGCGAAGAAATATTTTCTTCTCCGGCCAGTTCTTTCAGCGTCATATCTTCTCTAATTTCATCTTGAGAAAACTACAATTTGCTATCATAATCAGACCTTGGGCGTTTCTACCAAAAATATGTAAATTCTTTGTAAGAATCTTCTTAGAACTCTCATTTAGGTGAGGCAGCTATGTGAAGAATAATCTGCAGCCTGGGATTGCTGATGAGCAATCTAAGATTCTAAAAATAGAATAGGGATTTTAGGCATTGTGGATAAGGTCAAAGAAGAAAATGTAGAGTTAAAACACTCACTTTTGACCTTTTAGGTCAAATTAGGAAGTTTTGCATGAGTAGCTTCCAATATAATTTACCCCATGTTGTAACCTACAAGAGTTTCCCTTTCTTTTTATATAATTTTCTGCAAGGACTTTCACTATGCTTCTATATGACCTTGCAAGTGTTTTTGAACCTGCTTAAAATAAAGGCTCAAAATCAATGTGACTTTTTTAAAGTTTAGAATTCAAAACATCATAGTAAAACCATGTAAAAAAAATGGAAGAAAAAAAAAGGAAATATATCCCTTGCCTCCAGCTGTTTGTGCAACTTTCCCTGTACCTCCATTTGCATACTCAGAGTCTTTGTGATTTGTAAGGTGTTGAGATACAAGAATATAATGTTAGCTAGATCTTCCTCAATATTAAGAAGAAAACATCATTTGGAGAGGATAAAATGGCCTAGAGACCTTAAACCAGAAGTACCATACTCTCCTAATAGAAATAGTCTACAATAGTCTCACAAATCCTAGCAAAATTAATAAACATTTTTTAACAAAAACCACCCAGCTTTTCGCTCGAAAAGGATAGGTCAAAATTTTGGAACATATCACTTTGGGAATTCTCAGGTAGAGCCCATAATGAAATGAACTAAGAATATAAGTTGAGAAAGTTGTGGTAAACTCCCACCAGTCTACAACTAGACCATAGCCCAATCAAAAAAAAAAATTGAAAGCATAAACCCAAGATATGAGCAGGCTCAGAAAATAACAAAGTTTAATAGTATGGATATCTAGATTGAATGGAAAGCCTGTCATAAATAAAATGACTTAAAATAGAGAAAATAAATTGTGTTGTGTGTAAAAAAATGTAGATGAAAATATGATAGTGGTGCTTAGTCTGTCATATTTATTGGAATGATAGCGCCAACCCAGTATGTTTCGTGTGACATCTAGTATAAAGAGGAGTTTGCATTCATTTGGATGGAATGAAAGTTATTCTATGCCTAGACTTAACAATTCTTCCAACTCCAATGGTGGTGCAAGGGAGTGTTTATCTTCTCAGTATGAAGAATCTAGTTCAAGAAACATGATGATGGGTATTGATAGTACTACCTAGTTTGTTGCAAGTTTGGAGAACAAGCCAACTAATCATGAATCTAGAAATTGGGTTCCAATGAAAAAAATCCAAATGGACCTGGGGATATTGATTCTTTGATGTTAGATCTGCTACCAAGTATTACTTGGGGATCACATCATATTCTATTCACACAAGCACCTAGGAGAAGTAGTGGTTCTTTTGAAGGACAAGTATTATTATTGTCAGTTTCTAGGCCTTCACAAAATAATCATTTTAATACTTCTTGGAATATCCATCATAGATGTGCCTATGCCACCAGTCACTGGTTTGCAAGTCCCATAATATCTTATATCAGTAGCAGTATTGATGGAACACCAGGGTGATGGGTTGGTAGGTGTACCATTTGAATCACTGCAAGCAATTGCTGCGGAAGTGATGGTTACAGCAGAATAATGACTATGTGATGTAACTTACCAAGAGTTTTTAATGAAGCTTAGTTTTAGAGACAATGACTACTATTTTAATGACATTTTTTATGTAGTTATTCAATCTCTGAGGTGGCTATAATTTCCAATTTGTATCTTGATGAAATGATCTATCTATAGAGATCCTTGCTTGTAAAAGCAACCTGGGTAGTGGGCTATGTAGGGTGAATTGGATTGCTCCCAACATGGGGAAGGTGGGCCAACATAGAGTAAATTTCCCAAATCCCTCTCAGGACAAATATCAATTATGAAATTTGATTCAAGTTATTTATAATCTTCCTTGTTTTTAGTTAGTGACTAATGTTCTTCCTCTTAGGTTCACATCAAAATAGATTCCTAAGACTCAAAATGTTGATGCTTAATAGGTGTGTCTGAGACACTGATTTTAAATATGTCTAAGGTTGTTTTCCCTGTGGTAACATAATTGTGGAAGGAAGGGTACCAGTTACTAGTGAGGTGATCTCTACTTAAATTCTGCGAAATTCTCATCTCGGGTCCTTTTTAGCTAGGTGTAACATCAATTCCTAAATCATTAAAGATAAAGATATTTTCAAGGTTACTACACATCATGAAATTCCAAAAAATATGTATTATAATCAATATCTGAGTCATATTATGTGAGAATTTTGAAATTTGACCTTTCTTTGAAAGCTACAATGGAGTTTTGATGCCATTTATATGAACATCATAGCTGCTTCACGTATGACCAGAAAGTTTTTAGACACTTGTTATAAAATCTATGTCTGTTGGAAACTTGCACATGTTATTTTTATTACTCCTGTTCCACATGTATTTACCAACAGAACCATTCTTTTGTATTTGTTTTATCCTAATAAATACATATCCCTACAATTCCTATTTTTATCTCTGTCTAAATTGTAACAGATTACATACATATCCCTATAATTCCTGTTTTTATCTCTGTTTAAATTGTAACATATTACTTTCCTTCTCTTTGTAGCATACATACTTTTATCTTGTAGATTTCCATAGGTTTCATACTACTTGTATTTCATTTGATTCAATTAATAGATTAAGCATAAGTAATCCTTATTCACCATGCCTATATTTGTTATTTTTTTCCCAAAGAAAACTTCACAGTGAAATTCAAGGGATTCTTCCCCACATTTGAGGATGACATCCCTAGTGAACTGATTGGTATACAAACTAACCAAGTGTCTAGTAACCTTGCTGATAGGTGGTCGAGAGAATCATTTGGGCTATATCTATATATATATATATATATATATATATATATAGATATATATATATATGTTCATGTGTGAAAGAAAATGCATCTTATATTCCAATAATACACGCAAAAGGAATAAATGATACAATATTGACTAATAGTCTAAGTAGCAAGAGTCCTCTCATCTTAACATAGTCTGGAGTGACAACAAAAGTTTACAAATTGAGAACTATCCAATATTTCTTGCACAAAGAGATCTTAATGTTGATTTTTGTAGATTGGGTAGGTACTTTTCCATATGCCTTGTGTCTAGGTGTGCAGAAGTTTCCGACAAACTCCTTAGAACACTTACTCAAGTGTGAGCAAGTTGCTAATGTAGCTTAGCCTAAGTCTAATTTAGAAAAAACACATATTAATATGTTGGCTTATTGAGATAAAAGAAACTTAGGAAAAGTAAAGTAATTTACTTTAGTGATTTTGTTTTAATATTAGCTGTTGATCTCAAGGGGAGCGAGGTCCAATTTTGACCTTTAATCATTTTGAGATTATGGTTAGGGTTAGATATTTAGCTCAATGTAAATTTATAAAATCAAGACTAGGGAGAGGGATAAGATACACCATATAACGACACTAGCCTCAGGAGGAGGAGTGTGATACTCCATAGTGCCAAGTTTGAGGGAGTGCATAGAAGCTGGAAATCTAGATCTGCAAAGAAGATCAAGCACAGATCTAGGGCAGATCTACTAGATTACATCCAAGATTATTTTTTATTATGTATTTTCTTAGTTGGGCCATTATCCTAGGACGAGAGGTCCATTATCCCCAATTTTGTAGGTGAGGTGGGTAATGAAGCACTAATGGACTAAACCCTACTGGTAATAGGAAAAGACAACTACACAAAGAAGGGGTGGTTGACACAGTCCGGTTGGTAGAAAAGGATCTACCAACATTGCCTCAAAGAAGCACATATTTTTGAGTGTAGTTTTCTAGGAGATGTGGGAAGGTATGATCGATAGTCGTTGGTGGAAGAATTATGGCCTACAGGAAAACCGACACTTGATGAAAACAAAACCACAAGAAGCATAAGGTGGCAACTCACTAAGAAGGAAGCAACACAGGCTACACTAGTTGACACCACTCAGCCATTGAGAAATCACAAGGGAAAAGGCACATAAATGACCGATAGAAGAGTAGCTATCAACATAGCTATTTTGTCGATGGAGGAGTGCTATCAGAGCTAGCTAGACTTGTTTCAATGCAGGTTTAGTAGCCACGACACATGTGGTAGAGTAGCCTAGTTGAAGCTACAAAGATGGGCTGTCAGGAACAATTCGACTGAGAATTGGAGCAACTATAGTTGAAAATTAGGGAAGCCCATAAATTGTAGTCATAGGTAAGAAGGTGGGTTTTCGGGTCAGGTGCAGGATCCTGTGTCAAACTTCCTATGCCTACATCCAAAATAGTCTTGCCCTCAAAATGGTGCACATTCTCAAATATAGTTGTTTAATAAGCATACATTCTCACGTATCACATTTGGGAAAAGAGTTGTAGGGAATCTCCACAATTCCCTCATTTCCCATGCATTTCCTTGTACCAAATCACTAACATTCATGCATAGCCTTTACTAAATAGCAGATCTTTTCTCTCTTCAACATCTCATAATTATAATGAAAAATTACCTCAAGATGTTATTTATCAATGAACTTTTCCTCATGACAAGGTGTCTCATCTCTAGGAGCAATTTTCTCATCAACATACCATTTTGTGGGAATTTATGAATAGGATGATAGAATAAATTTAAGAGAGATAGTTAAATATGACTTTGTATATCACCAGTTTTGTAGGTGAGGTGGGTAATGAGGCACTAATGGATGAAGCCCTTCTGGCAATAGGAAAAGACAACTGCACGAAGAAGGGGTGGTCGATGCAGTCTAGTTGGTAGAAAAGGATATACCAACAGCACCTTGAAGAAGCACTTAGTTTCAAGTTTATTTTTCTAGGAGAGGTGGGAAGGTATGGGCGACAGTCGTTGGTGGAAGAAATATGTCCTGCAGGCAAGCTTGCAGTCATCAAAAACAAAACCAAGAGAAACATAAGGTGGTAACTCAATAAGAAGGAAGCAACACATGCTAGACTAGTCGACACAACTCAAAGGTTGAGAAATCGCGAGGAAAAAGGCACACAATTGACCAATAGAAGGTAAGTTGTCAGCAGAGTTAGTTTGTGGATGGAGAAGTTATGTCAAAGCCAACTATACCTATGTCATTGCAGGTTTAGTAGCCACCATGCATGTGGTCTAGTAGCCTAGTTAAAATCGTAGTGATGGGCCATCAGGCACAATCCGATCGAGAATTGGAGAAATAGCAGTTGACAAGTAGGGAAGCGCATAGATCAGTCATAAGTAAGTAGGTGGGTTGTCAGGCCGGTTGCAGGAGCCTGCATCAAACTTCCCGTGCCTACATCCAAATTATTCTTGCATTCAAAATGGTACATGTTCTCAAATATAGTTGTTTAATAATCATACATCCTCACGTATCACTTTTGGGAAAAGAGTTGTAGGGAATCTCCACAATTCCCTCACTACCCATGTCTTTCCTTCTACCCAATCACTAGAATTCGGGCATAGCCTTTACTAAAAAATGAATCTTTTCTCTCTTCAACATCTCATAATTATAATGGAAATTTACCTCACTATGTTTTTTATCAACTAACTTTGACTCATGATAAGGTGTCTCATCTCAAGGTGCAATTTTCTCATCAATAGACCATTTTGAGGGAATTTATAAAGCGGATGATAGAATAAATTTAAGATAGATAGTTAAAGATGACTTCATATTTCCCCAATTTTGTAGGTGAGGTGGGTAATGAGGAATTGATGGATAAAATATCAAAGGAAGATTTACAAACAATTATGCACTCTTTCCAAAAGGATAAGAACCCTGACCCACTTAGCAGGACAACAAAATTCTTCAAGGGCTTCTATGAATTCCTTCAAACATACCAACTAAGAATTGCTGACAAATTAAAATACATAGGCAAGATTTGGGTGCTTTCAATTCAACATTTTAGGCTTTAATCCCAAAACTTAGACGAATGAGATGATTTCAGAACCATATCACTATGTAATTGCATATACAAAATCATTACAAAAATTATTGTATGTCGGGTCAAAATCCACTAAGTTGATTTCATGTCATTAGAACAATTGTGCATCCTTCCTGGGAAACAAATCCATTATGGAATAGGAGTCATGCCCCAAGAAGGAATTTATAACATCAAATCCAAAAATTACAATAAATGTTAGTGAGATTGTCTTTCCATGACATATGATAGAGAAAACTAGATTTATTTAGTGATACTCATACATATAGGGTTCAATGTGCAATTGATTAACTAGATAATGAATTTTATTTCCTCAATATCTTTGCAATTATAATTAATGGCTTGACCTATTCTTCTATCATGCTTATAAGAGACCATGGGTAGGTATGACTAATGGCTCCTCTGTTATTTTTCACTGTAGAGTAGGTGGTCTCAACAAAGTTATAACAAAGTAAAAAAGAACTATAAGCTTGATAACTATACAAATAGGAATTGCCTTAAACTTGACATATTTACTCTTTGTTGATTATGTTTTACTTTTGGATGATAGGACCAAGGCAGATGCAATTAAGCTGAACGACCCTACCCTTGAAGAACCAAAATTCCTACCTTAAAAACTACCAGCAACTAAGGAGCTACAAGAATCAACACCATCTTTGATTTGAACCTAAACAGTCTTATAATCTCAGAGTATTTCCCTAATCACAATGACTCATAGATTCTCCTCATGGATTATTTCTCTCATTCTATATATTACTAAAATCCACAAAATGTATCCCTACATTTGAACCTTGGGAAAAAAACATATAATTGTTATCATTTGAAATATCCATATCTAGTTTGGAGCCCAAAAATCCATTTACTTTGGATAAGATTTATCTATAACCTCAAAAGAAACCCTATTATAAGTTGAAGTACCATTATGTCCTCTTGAGTCTTGAAAAGGTATGATGGAATTAAATTGGGTGAAAACCAGATCTAGGTTTGCCATGTCAAAACCTAGGTTCATTGAGATGACGACCTTGGTTTGAAGACATCCACCATACAAACTAGGACCACCCATACTTATCGTTGCCATATCTATTTAATCATCAATATTAACAAATAGAGGACCTATAACCCATGGATGGTCATCATTGAAATGTAATTTAGTAGAATAGATTCCATGTCCACAAGTTTTTATATTTAATATCTACATCCGATGTGGCCTTTTCTTATTATGAGATTTACCACATCCGAAAATGGCATGATTAACATAATTTTGAATAAGTATACAAATTATATCAACATAATTTTTTTCACATTTACAACTTCCCTCACATTTGTTGGTTTCTGAAGCTCGACCACATTCATAACAAAAATAGGAAAATTCAAACAACAAACTTGGTTCACTCCCTTTTCATTTTCTAATATTATAATGAAGTTTTATTAGAGGCACCGTTTGTTTGTTTTGGTTAGAAAAGGGTTTTCTCTTGGTTTTATGTGCCTTTCAATTTATCATATGTAACATGTTGAGAAATGGGAAAGAATAATGTGTGACATTTATGTTGCATTAATTGATGTTGAATCAAATGATACATAGTTTAACCAAGCTATAGTTCGCTTTGGTAAAGATGAAGGAACATATTACAAAGTTTGAACAAAAGTAATATATGCATTTTTATTTTGTGGATATGTTCTTTTTTCTACCCAAGATATCACGAGAAAAATATTGATATTGAGGAAATTGTTTAAGCACCTCACTGAGGTAGGTTTTTCTGATGTCCTACCTAATTGATACCTTCTCATATGTTAGGAAGGATTTAAATAAGAATTAATATGTTCATGAAACAAATTAGATTCAAATTTTATAGATATAAAAGATAAAAACAAATTTCAATGTCTTCATTTGATTGTTACTTGACTATGTTGTGGCCAGGTTACAGGAACTGTGATTGGAAAAAGGATGGGAAGATAATGCATAACGCATATTGGATATGACTAATTTGCTGTTAGAGATCCATTAGGAACCTGCGCCATCGAGTTTGGAAATTTTTCTAGTAGGAATTCAGTTGGTTTTTAATGTTGTAATTATTTAACCTGAGGGTTATTTTGGGCAAGCAAATGTTTTAGGAATGCTAGACATGACAGCGGTGGACATGTAAACAATTTTTTTTATAATTTTTTTGTTTGATTGTATTTTGGATGTTTCTTTTGATTTTTTTTTTTGTTTAAATGTGAAATTGAAAATACTTGGTATCATGTCAATTTAAACAAAAACCAAAGCTTGAAGATGAAATTAGTATTGCACGATATTTATTGGAATCCTTGTAGCTATTTTGTGTTGAAATATTTTCATGAATATCAGAAAAGTTTACTTTCATGTTGTTATTTGATCACATATTGTTTATATACTTGACCAAGTTCATGCGTTAGAAAATGAAATGTTTTTGCAAATAAAATGGCAAGGATTAAACATCACACCATATTATTTTCTTTCACAAGTTATTTACAACTTGAGCATTTTAGCATATAACTTAGTTGACATGATTGTTCCTAAACTTTACCTGAAGGTTGAATACTAAGTTACTAAGGTGTTCTTTTCTATATATGGTGACATTTTTTTTTCTTTATTTATACAGGTAATCTTCCCACATTTTAGTGGCCACTATCACCCAACTAAAGAAAATTTGTTCAAGTTTCTTACTTGTATGGGGAAAAATGGCTTTGACATTGTTGATATTCAGGTATATGTCTTATAAACTATTTATAGTCAAATTTACTTTATATTCTAGTGTTCGTTGTCATTAATGTCTTACACTCTGCATTGTATCTTTTTTTGTTTTCAGAAAATGAACTTAGTATTGATGGTAAGAAGCAGAAATTGAAGAAAGAGGAGAGAAATAACATTAGAGCGACAAATGCAAAAGAGAGAGAGAGAAGAAAAGTGGTCTGGTGATACCCTTAGAGCCAGTATTCTGCGTAATAAACACATATAGATATTGCTGGTCAAGTATTTAGAGTTGGTGAATTCACCTGCCATGCCTTGGCAACAAAATGATAATGTTTTGAAGTGATAAAACATCATTTCATGTGTAAATTGTAGTCCAACCAATATTAAGTTGCAAACTCATTGTAATACTTTAACATTTAATATAATATAATTTGTGGTTGAAATGATTTATAGTTGCACTTGATATTGTTTAGTATTGTAATTAACATATGCAACTTTATGTTTTCATATTAGATGAACATGCACATTGTATGAAATTTTTTAAATCATACAAATTAATTTATGTTGATTAATAAGGAACACTTAAAATCAATTTAAAACTACTAAATTAGTAGTTTATATTGATTAATGATGAAAATATATAAATAAATATACGACTAAATTAGTCATTTATGATGATTATTAATGAAAGTAAATGAAATGAATATAAACTACTAAATTAGTCATTTATATAATGAATAGGAAACTACCAAATAAAGATAAATGACTACTGCAAATGATAAATTTGTGATTACAAATAATGACTAAATTTTTCATATATATGACTATTAGTAGCTAATTTACAGTATCTTGTAACACGACAAAAATTTTAGTCATATTTCTTTGGTCATTAATTAGTTTCAAACGATGACTGAAATTTTCATATATATGACTATTAATAGCTAATTTACTGTATCTTATAACACGACCAACATTTTGATCATATTTCTTTGGTCATTAATTGGTTTTATTGTGTGAT
The DNA here is from genome assembly GCA_034641835.2 of Pinus albicaulis. NCBI lineage: Eukaryota > Viridiplantae > Streptophyta > Pinopsida > Pinales > Pinaceae > Pinus > Pinus albicaulis. Next base: position 788,713,403 of record CM076581.1, read on the forward strand.
TATATAGTAATATATTTTGTTTTATATTTGGTCATTAATTGTGACAATTAAAGACCAAATCAATTATTAAATCAATAATTAAATCAATGACCAAATCAATGACCAAATTAATGACCAAATATACTACTAGACAACAAAATTGAGATAACCAATTAATGAATACGCTAAAAACGACTAAAAGTTGGTTGCGTTATAAGATACTGTAAATTAACTACTATTGGTCACCGACCGAAAAAATAGTCATTTATATGAAAATTTTAGTCATTTTTTTAGTAACTAATTAGCTCTTTTGTACTAGTCGAAAGACTACAAATACACTCAACACAACTATAAATAATATCTATACAGTGTACTATTCATGAGACCAAGCATAGTATTGTTTTAGGTACATCCCATTCCTAGGTTGTGCCAAAGGGAATCCATTGAAGTCAACTAACTCATAGGCTCCTTTTGCAAGGATGTGCTTCATAATATACAGGCCTAACCTCATTAGTTGGAACTTTCCTGAGTATAACATATTATCCTGTTGGTCATACAAAAGAACAAGGTCTCTTAATGAGAAGATATGAGGCTTGAAAATTTTCTCATATTACACCTTGATACGTCTTTTATGAGCTTCAATAGCTATAGCAGCATTGTGGCAAGTCTCATCCAAATGAGTCAGATGTAAAATAAATTCGTCTTCTATAGAAGTGGCAAGACAAAGTTTGATTGCTAGTTTGAGTGATGGAATCTTACATTTGACTGAGAGGATCACTTCCAAACCATAAACCAACTAAAATGCTGTAAATCTAGTATCAATCCTCACTAAGGTTCAGTATGCCCACAAGGGGGCGTAAAGAAGAAAATGCCAACCTGATTGGCGGACCGCTATCATATGTTGTAGTATTAAGAACATTTTTGATAGCCTCAACCTGTCCATTAGCCTAAGCATAATAGGGAGTGTAATTTTCATGGGAAATTCCTAGCTTGGCAGTTATTTCGGTCATCATATAATTCTAGAAATGATTTTCGTGATCCATAACTATGGCTTGCGGAAAACTGAACTGTGTGATAACGTGATTGAAAAATAAATATGCAGTCGTTTCACCAGTGTTGTTAAATGTAGGAATCGCTTCGACCCACTTGGTAAAATAATCTACCACAAAAATGATATAGCCATGCCCTCCGGCCGAGTGAGGGTTACATGTCATAAATTCGATACCCCATTTCAAAAATGGTCCAACAACGATAATGAGATGCAATGGAGAAGACAAAGCATGGTAATTATGATTATAAATTTCGCATGCATGATACTTCTAGAAAACAAGAATACAGTCTCAAAAAATAGTGGGCCACAAGTAACCAGCCTGTAAGATCTTCTGCCAGATAAATGACTGCCACATGCCCCTGAGTGGAATTCATTAAGGTATTTATCGACCTCCTCATGTGTGATGAAAATTTGTAAAATTGTATCAATACTGCATCGATAAAGAGTGTCACCAATGATAATATAATATTTGGCTTGGTATTGAATACGTCGCTACTCGGAGTGAGAGGTATCAAACTAGAAATTTTGGGTCTAGAGATAAATCAGAATGTCTCCATAACATAGGTCAGATGAAGAAATAAAAAACAACAACTCGTTAGGTGTAGAATCATCAGATGTTGATTCAAAATTAGGGGAAGGAAGGTCGAACACAAGCTCAGTGAAAGCCAATGATTTATTTGACTTGGATTTGATGAATTCCATGTCAAACTCTTTTAGGATGACGATCTATTTTGAGTATTTCGCCCCCAGCAATTGACGTGAAAAAATGTTTGTCATAGGGTTGCAATATGAAAAAATCGTAGTTTTCCGTAGCAAGATGGAATGGAAAAAACTTTGGACAATTTGAATGGTTTCCAAATCCAACTATTCTACATGAGTATACATAATATCAGTATCATTGAGATTCTAACTCTATTAATATATGGGGTGTTTTGTCTCTACATGGTCTTCTTGGAACAATACCATTGCTATATTAGAAATGGCAGCACCGAGATAGAGGAAATAGTCGTGCTGGTAATCTGGGGGATACAGTAGAGATGCCCAAACTAGTACATATTTTAGGGCATAAAACACTTTCTAAGATGCATTATACCAATGGAAGGGAAACCCTTTATTAACCAAATGAGTGAATCCTTTGGTCAATTCAACATAATTAGGGATGAACCATCGCAGGAAGTTAGCTTTCCCTTGAATTCATTGAAGCTAAATGAGTAAAGAATGTGCAGGAAGGTCTATGATTACATGTACTTTCAAAGGATCAATACGAATTACTTGTTTTGAAATAAAAAAACCTAGAAGTCATATAGAATTAACGCATAACACACATCTTTGTGGATTAAATCAAATATTATATTATCTACACTATAATATAATGTCCCTAAGATGCATCAGGTGATCAGTATGATGCTTCAAATGAGTAGGGAGATAATCCAAATAGGGTTTCAGAATGTGTTTAATATCATGAAAAGTGTAATCCATGGCCTGCTGAAATGTGGCCCCAATATTATTCAAACCAAAAGGGAGTTTCTATTAGAAAAATGTACCTGATGGAAAAATAAATGTAGTCTTAGGTTGATCTGCTTGGAGAATGTTGATCTTATTATATCCGGAGAAGCAATCCATGAACGAATAGATTTCAGAACCAGTGTAGTCATAAAAAATCTAGTCGATGAATGGGGTTGTGTAGTTTTCCTTATGACAAGCGCGATTCACGTCCCCATACTCAACTCATACTCAGATAGTCCCCTGTTTCTTCATGACAAGGAAGAAATTAGAAATCCAATCAGTGAGAGGAATGGGGTAGATGAAACTAGCACGAAGGAGATTTTCAACTTCACTATTAATCATGGCACCCTTATATGGATGGAACAGAGGGAGGTGTTGTCGAATTGGTTTAGCATCAGGATATGTTCTAATTTCATGCACTACTATATCTAGGTCGATACCTATAATTTCCTCATAGGTCTAGACAAATACATCATGAAATTATTGAAAAATGGCTTTATAGGTCTCAATCTCGGATGGAGAGCAAGACAGACCAATGTGTAGATTTTCGACAACACCTAGCTTAACAGAAATTTTAGGAGGAATCATCTCTTCTACATTTGAGAAATTATTCTTAGAATAGACTTCGTGGATAGAAATAGAATTCAAAAAATATCTGACGAAATTGGGTAGATAAACATCAATGAGATTACCCTCAAAGGAATCTAGTAAGGAGGAAAGATTGTGATAATCATCCCATGGCACATCATCTGGCATCATGATCTCCATGATGCTCTCATCGGTCGAAAATAATGGATCAGAAGATGTGCCATAATCCAATGATCAATTGACGAAATTGATCAAGGAAAAGGTATGAGCCACACAAACCGAATTGATAGCTTCGTAATCAAGTTCAATAGGGCTATGCGACATTCGGTTGCCAAAAATATTGATGAAAGCTTCATCTGGTATTACCCATGAATTAGTATGTATATTAGAAGACAATATTGTGGAGATATAAGAAACCAAAGATGCTTTTTCGGGAAGAGGAGGAGGGCGAAGCAAAAAGGTACCCATGGGTGAGGAGTCCTTCAACAATCCAACCCCGACATACTGATAAGAGTGTAGAAATTTCCCTATGAGTGGGAAACTTCCATTAACATGAGAATTGAAGGGGGAAAAGGTTAGTTGGTTGATGGCCACAATCCTTCCTTTATGAGGAAAGGAAATCATACGAAAATAAGTTGAGACGATTGTGGCCATGGCATGAAACTACATGTGACCCAGTAGAATATTATAATCAAGAGGTACTTGGATAACTTCTACTTCTATAGATACATCCTTGCCACCCAATTACACTTGTAAAGGATTCAGAAACCATAAGGCTTATACGTTCTTCCATCAACATATTTTAATGTGGTTGATGACTGACTTAGTTGAGGAGAACCAATTTCCTTCCAACAAGAAATAGACATGATGCAAGTCGAGGTTCCATCATCCAAAATAGAATGATGCATGCTTTTATCGTGAATTAAAACCTGGATCATGAAGGCCAATTGAGCTGGAAGTTGGGGGGAATAATTCTCATGATTGAAGAAAACTAGGTTTGAATCTGAAGGATCCACACATCCGATGGCTGAAAGCTAAGACTTATTCTGGGAGAGGCATTTTTACAACACCTCGAGGGTCGACATAGTTGATCGGGACTGAGCCAAGTCATCAACTACGTTGTAATTTTAGGTATGTTATAATTTAGAGCATTCATGGCAGGAGAGTAGAAAGTAGGCTTATGAATAACGTCATTTGGAGGCTTGATATTTAACTCTGTAGGAATCAAAGGAGGAGGATCAGATGGAGGTGATGGAAAACTGGCAGGTTGATCAGTAGCCTAACCATTAATAATATTTTCATTACTATAATCCTTGTTCTTATTAGCCACCATAACATCAGATTTATGCTTTGAGGAAGAAAGCATTAAAACTGTGTTAGAGGAAGATGGGTATCGAGCAACCATATGGGTCTCCTAATTGGAAAATAGGTCGGTCAACATGGCGGAAGAAGTGGAGGATTTCAAAAAATGATTCACTTTCACGCGGTGAGGACATTCATGAATAACGTGATCCTCATTGAAAATCAAGCATAGATAGCAAGGATTTTGTTTCTTATCAGAGGGTTGATTTGTTTTTTAATCCTGCAGTGAAGAATATTTATTTCTTTTGCATTTCCTTTTATTCTTACTTCCTGGTTTTTGTTGATATTTTCCTTTATCATATGAAATGTAATTTATCTCGAAAGAATAAGTTGCAGGGATATTGGATGAATATTTTTGGGCAGAAACAGTGAGAGAAACAGCAAATTGTTTGCTCATTGTCTGCGAATTGGAATAACTAATGAATTCTATCTGCAACATGAGATTCTTTACCAATAGTGGAAGGAAAAATGCTCAAAGGTATCGAGGCATCTGGTATATTTTCATATAGCATGCTATATTGGGTATAGATGAGGCCTAAATACTTTGCATGAGAAATTACTTTCTCTTCATTCACGACTCCGCCTTTGGCTACATCCTCTATGATAGATGGAAACATGGATTTAATGAACCATTCCACTAAAAATTGGTCTGGAACAAAGGACTTAACCAACTAACAATGAATTTTCCACTCATGAATGTGATCTAAAATGTGAGTGTCTTTAGGTTGTTTAAAGTTGGTCAAAAGTTCTGTTCCAGTTTCATACTGGATGGGTAACTGTAAATGTGTGAGGAAGGTGGTAGATAAGGAACTAAAATAGTGAAACGAAGCTCTAGCTAACTCAATGTACCATTTATCTTGGGTACCTATAAGAGTACGTTTGAAAATATGTAATCATATGGAATCATCATTAAGGGAGTCAGAAGAACACCAGAAATGATACTTCATGACATGGGCTGATGGTTCTTCTTTAGGACTCCCACTGAATTTTGAGACAATAGAAGGAATTTTGGTGGAAATTATTGGGCACCAGGGTGTATGATCAATGGGATCATTTGTGAGCTGAGTAAAATCTGGTAATTCGAGAGTCACCACAAAAGGTAATTGCTGGTTGAAATTCAGTGAAGTATAACCTAGATAAGAAGGAATCACCTGAGCAATAGTACTTGTTTTCCTAAATAAGGAGGGTTTCGATAAGGAAGAACCTAGGCACCAAAATAAGGAGGATTTTTGTAACCAGCATATGCGTAATCTTGCTAACCAGCTCTTGGATAACCCTGCAAAACCTGGAATCGATAAGTTTGGATGTATTGGCCTTGAAAAGACACTTCAGGAATGCCCTGATAAGGTCTATATTTTTTCCCGATAGGATTTTGCATCATCCCGACATAAGGTGGGTTTGATTGGGATTGCGCCATATTATACACATTTTTTCCTATGGGAATTTGAGAAGTACCTTGTTCAAGTACTTCAGACTGTAAGGACACTTGTAAAGGCTAGGTAAGTGGAACCTGAGAGGTAACAGATACCGATGGAATAGTTTGTGATGCAATAAAAACCTATAATGTTTGTCTTACATGTATTTGACCGTTTTTCGGTACATATGGATGGATAGGAATTTGAGATGAAGATGTCATAGGTTTAGGATTCAACAATCTATCCCAAATTAACCAGGTTGGATGGGAAACATAGGCTTCCAAACACTGGTAGCCACTCCAGGATAAGGAGGGTTATAATAAGGGTTATTACCAAATTGAGGTATACCAACAATAGGTTGCCTCCCTACCAAAGGAGGAGGGGATGATGGATGAAACTGTGATCCAGATGGAGGGTACCCATCACAAGGAGAGTTAGGTTATTGAATATAACCTTACCTACTAAAATAAGGGCTATATTTTTTCTCAATTGTAGGTGTAGGTGGAGGAGGAGGAGCAGACTGATTTCCATTCATAAGAGAAGTACTGGATGGAATTCCCAAATTAGATGACATGGGAAAGGTCCAAGGATTGGAAGTTGCACCGGAAAAGGTACCCGATAAATAATGATAACCAGGTGGGATGGATGGGCCACCATACAAAAGTGTTTTTTCTGATGTAACAAACATAAATGAGGAAGCAACATTTCATGTCTCAACCATCGTGGTGGACATAGGCTGAGAGGTCAAATCAGATCTAGTCATTGTTAACAATCCCAATGAATATTGTCGTGAGGGATCCATGGGTGAGTCTAAAAATGAGGAAAAGGATTGGTCTTATAAAAATGGAGTCCACTCCAATCAATAGGAGTAGAGGGATGAGGATTTTCTTGCGGGATCTCTTCATACTTGCAAGCCCATATGGAATAGGATCACCGTAAGTTCCAATATCTATGAGTGGAGGCTATTTCCAAGACAAAGGAAGAGAAAGGGAAGGACCGGAAGTAACAGGTGAATATGGATGAGGCTCCTCAAGTTCAACAACCTCAAGAAGTAAATTATCTAACTCAAGAAAGTCAGGTTCAATAACCTCAGGCAATAAGGTTTCATGGACTTCTATTTCTATTGTGTCAGATTCATCGACAAGAGTAGAGGTAATATTGGGCTCGGAACTCAAAGGGACATATGAGTCTGGTGGATCAATTTTAGGAGGAGGACAAGAAGTAGTTCCTAAAGTTCCAAATTCAGTATTTTTCATCTTGTTATGCTTCTTACGATGGTCAGGAGCAACCTGTAATGGAAGAGGAGGATTATTTTGCATTCTATGCGAATAATGGGGTGGGGTATTTTGGTCTTCCACATTGTATTAATAATTTTATAAATTAACACAAAAATAAATAAAGAAGAGGGTGATTTAGGCATAAAGGATTACAAAGCATCCATGAACTGCAATATACACATTTGTGAACCAAGGACTTAATATACGACATTAAATATCCTCGAATGTTGTGTTTGGCGACCGAATTTGTTACCTATGGGAAGGATAGAAACCTGTAGGGGACTCCCAAAATATACTCGATGGTACGTGGGAGTGCAGTCCATAGTAGTGTTGTCTAATTCATAACCGTTTTATGAGAGTGTTTCCATATACTTTACGTGCTTGGAGCATCATCTAATATACCCAAAGCTACGTGGAGAACAATCCTATACACTCACGTACGTGGAATGATATTTCACCCCTAGGATGCAACGTTGGAAAACAATAACAACTCCTAAGTTTAATGAAGCCAGAACACGTCTTTAGCCTATACCTCTAAATGTTTGTGTTAATGTTATAAAAGCTCCTTATCTTGAATAAATTTTGTTATTTATCTTTGATTATGTTTAAGTTTTCTGGATCACTGCGAATGTCACCTGAATATACTAAAATGTAAATTGGTATGAGGAAACAAAATTTTTATCATTCAATGAAAATATATCTAAGGGAAGAGACAAAGAGTATGCAACAAAAAAATATGTAGAAAACAAATGTGTAAAATATAATCCATTTCCAATGCAACTATTCCAATTTCAATGCACACAAAAACCCTAAATGAAAATGCAAAGATTTTTCTTTTCAAGTATCTTAATTTTCAAAAATGAAGAAAACTAGGATTCAAAGTTTAATCATTGATTCAAATAAAACCTTCAGAATGAGGACTAGAACAACACTCCATCCAAGCAACCAATGATCAAACAAGATCAATTTGCAAACAACCTAATGATTGGAGCAAAGGAAAATATTCAAATATTTCCTTACCAAAGATAATCAAACACAAATGCAAACCAAATGGAGGCTTCATAGGGACCACAAGGCACTCAAGACTCAAGGAAGAGCAACTAGAAGTAGGCTGATCAAAGATAAAATAAAGGTAAAGTAAAATTCATGCATGAAAAAGGGCCAATGCAGGTTAAGAAGAGGCACTAGTGATGTGAAACATAGGCACAAATAGCGCTCTGCAGAGGTGCAACACTCTATCCCTAGACCATAGGAAGTGTTGGTCAAGAATAAGAGAGTTCCAACAAAAAATTTGTAATGCAGACTCAATGAAAGGTCTTCCTAGGTTAGTTCTTGACTGAAGATGATAGTGAAGGTTTGAAGAGGAGGTCAAAGAAACAGTAAGGACAAAGAAACCACAAAATGAATACACCACTCCCCAGTCGAGTCGCCAATTTATTATATGGAATCTATGATTGCTGATAGAAGTGTATTCCCTAGAATAGATGTCCTAGTCTAGAATAAAAGAAAGAAAAAGTAGCTATTTTTTTCCTTAAAGTAAATGGATGATGGATCTAACCCTACCTATAATCTGTTGTATTCTTCACTCCTCTCTTGGCTTGAATGCTCCAATCCTATCTCTCGTCGTCCAAATTAGAAGTTGTACAATCAGAAAACACAAGCCAGCGATCTACGGTATCTATGTAGAATCATCTAAATACTTCATTCAATGGATCAAAATGGCATCGAAATACATGAAATCATAATATCGCATATAGGAGAATAAATAACTCTTTGCATTAATATAAATTGAGGGAGTTACAACCAGAAATAGGAGTTGATATTGTAGAAGAGCTCCTCCAATTTGACTTGTTCCTTATTTGTCACAAAGTGCACCCCTAATCACCCTAATGCATGGAATGTTAAATTTTTACAACAACAACATGAGGGTATAATTCTATCTCCAAAATCCAACCCCTATTTTGTTGATGGCCACAAATATATAGGAAAGGGGAGTAAGTTGTTATTTCTTATCCATTTACCAATCTAGGGATCAAAATACACTCTTGATGGGAGGATGGGATCGAAGCATAAGGGATGGAAACTCCTAGGTAGGATATGATAGGATCTAAATGTTTTATCTGAGGTAAATGGTTATAAAAAATTATGGAAGCTTATGGAAAAATAGCTTTTGAAATTTCTCCCCTTTTCCCGAATTTATAGAACCAAGAAAGGTGAATAGTGGAGCAACTTGTAGGTGATCAACACAGGCCACAACGGAGCAACCTATAGGTGAATATTATCTATTAGGAGGCTAGGGAGAGTTGGTCCTTAAAATGACTGAAACAAGGTGTTTTCAGGAAGAAATTTGGGGATATGAGGCTGTCATGCATAGGGATTTGTGCCACGATGATGTTAAGAGGTAAAAGGATGTTGATTGATCCATTTTATAGGTCAATGAACCAGATGTGACAAAATTTCTTGTAATAGAGAATCATGGCTAATGATTAATTGTGATAACTCTCTTATGTAACTTTTTTTTTCATTGGTAAAATTGTCTCAAGTCGTCGCGTTGGCTCGGGTCATGGACTATTTCCTTATTAGAGGGTTTTAACCATGTAAAATTATTGTCATTGTGATTTTTATATGGTGTGTGAGTGGTTATTTAAGGTTTTCATCATGTATGAAATACCCTATTTACCCGAACATGGTATCAGAGCCTGTTGTAAGAACTGCTCTTGTTGGTGATGGAGATTTTGAAACTTGTGTTGCTGCATTTCTGAGATTAAAAATATATATACTATTTTGGCCTAAATAGACTATTTAATTATGTCTATAACATTTATTTAGGATACACATTCCTTTTTTTTCATCGAAAAATATGTTTGTTTTCACGAGATACAATTTTTTTTGTCAAATCTAAAGGTATATGGTGCAAATATGCCATTTTTAAAATATTTTTTTGAAAAGCTCATATTATGGTTTTCTATTTATATTCCTAGTTTTCTACTCTTTCTTGATTAGTTATGATATTTTTCATGTGTTTTGTACAAATTTATCAGAAAATAAAAAACAACAAGAAAAGTTGCATTTTATAGGTAAAATAACTAAGATTCAACCCCTTTATTGTTGAGTTTTGGATTTTTTTTCGAATTGTTGTTTGGTTGTTTGTTTTTGGTAGGCATGTAGTTCAAGGAAAAGAAACAATAAAAATAACACCCCCACCCTCGTTCAATATTATTATTAGTATTCCTTTTGCACTAGCTCTCTTGGTTAAAAGTTACTTTTTTAGTAAGGGGTCATGAGCTGAAATATATTTTTAAGTTACTTTTAAAAATAATCCATGCAAACTTAAGTTATTTAAAAAATTTTATTGTAAAGTTTGTTTCACTTTTTATATAAAACTGAATCACTATATAATCAATTTAATGTTTCCTTTTAAGTTATTTTTTCTTGCAACTTTCATTTATACAGTAAATTCATCGTAAAATTGATTATCACTTGTCTTATAAAATTGGGTCACTTGATAAAGTAATTTATTTCTAAAAGTGAGCTAATAAGAAATCTAGCGAGGGAAAATATTAAAAAAAAATAGCACCATCCATCACCACATGGCTCTTTGCTAATGTAAATGCCTTTCCTTAAAAGGGCATAAATTTCACATCCATAGTTCATTTTTATTGTCCTTTTTTTTAAACAACCTATTCTTTCAAGAATTTTTTATCCAAACAATTAGTTTTATATTTTGAAACTCTATTATCTTCATAATTTAGCATGGCCACTCCAAGTGAACTTTTTCTTACCAGTACCAACAACATTTCATGGAAATAACACATGAAGGATGTACTAAGAAGTAAAGGATTGTACCACATTACCTTGGGAAAAGAATATTCTCACAGTGATCGAGATAAAAAATCCAAATAGGATAATAGGAATGTCGAAGCCCATGGATTAACTGGAATGCCCATTTTTTATTATTTGTGATTTCATATTCAGCAAGCTGATGCATCCGATGAAGTTTGGGAGAAGTTACAGAAGATATTTGGTGAAGCCAATATTATTATATCTCATCAACTTCAAAATCAGGTCATGACTTTAAGTCCTAATGATCTCTATTGCATTCAAGATTATTTATCTAAGTTTAAAGCACTAAGACATTTTCTTAAGGATTGTAAGGTTGATCTAGATTATAAATGTTGCATATATATTATTCTTTCACAACTTAGTTCTCAATACTATTTTTTTGTATGTGCATTTTATGAGCCCACTAGAGAGACTTTGGGAACTGCCTATAAAACTCCTTCTCTTAAATATTTTTGTGACTCTCTAATTAGCAAACAAGACAAGCTCTTACATATTAGAGTGTTTAGCACTACATGTAAATCTAAGAAGGTCTTAGTTCCCCCAAAAAAAAAAGATAAAACCAAGTATCCAAAGAAGCAACATCCTCGAAACAATATGAAAAATAACGGTTCCAAACCATTTTAGCCAAAATCTACTCTTCATGGTGAGAAAATACCAAAATCAAATAGTAAGACACATTACAAACATTGAAAATATTATGAGAAAGATGGTCATATAGAGTCCAAATTCCTTCAAAAGATGGAGGCCTTAGAACCATCAATGAAGAAGCATAATATCAACCTCTATTCTCGTTTTAACACTTCCTCTCATGGACATGCACTTTTTTCTTATGGTTTCTCCTTCAATGCAACCTCTACTTCTTCTTCTGATGAATGGCTTTTTGATTTTAGAGCTTCTTGTCATATGGCCAAGGATAAATCCATTTCTTATCTCAATTATTTTAACACCAAGAAAATACTTGTTTGTGATGATAGATATCTCAGTTTTGTAGAATCTAGAACAATTCAAGTAGGCAATGGTCATTTCAATGATTGATTATGTGTTCCAATTCTATCCTGCAACCTTCTATATATATATCAAATTACTCATTCCAGTAAAGGTAAACCAATATAATTTTCACCTCACTCTTCTAATTAAGGATTTATAACATCCTAAGAATGTCCTTGCCACATGAATAGTTGATGATAATATGCAGTTGTATAAGTTTAACAACTTTGGGTGATAATATTTTCCCTCAATTTTTATTGCTCATAGTGAAAACTTGAGCAAACTTTGGTATGAGTAATTTGGTCATGTAAACTATTGCTCACTACAATAAATATGTAATAAAAAATTGACGACTGGTATTCCTCTCATTTCTTACAATGATGGTGTATTCGCTAGATGTCATTAGAGGAAATGGCAACCTAAAAATACCCATGAAAATTTCATGTGCAAAATATGTAAACCAATCAAAATAATTTAAATTTAGAAAGAGGTGCATGTAAATATTTTGGAAACCTTCAATGTAACTTCAATATTTATCAATGTGAGTCTTTTGAAAAGTATGCATAATGGGTCCTCGTTGGATGCATAATTTAATTCTACATCCAACGAGTGTCAACACTTGAAATTTGAGTAAACCTATAAGGATACAAGCCAAAAATACAATAAAAAAAGTAGTGTTTTATTTTCCCTCCAAAATTCATAACTCTTGTTTTATTATTTTCCTATTATTTTATTATTTTTCCTTAGGAGACTAGTTTTAGGCTAAAATTTCCTCTAATAAGTTTATTGGTAAACATCATTCGGGTAGTTTTGACAAACGTGCCTCTTGGTATGCCTCAATCCCTTTAAATCTTGCTCGCAATGATTTATGTGGTCCACTTTCTTCTCCTTCCTTCTATGGGTTCAAGTACTTATTTACTTTCATTTATAACTTTTGTAGACACACGTGGGTTTATTTCGTACTTAATAGTGAAGTTTTTGATTTGCTATTGACCTATAAGGGACTTGTAGAAAAACAATCTAGACATTAACTACAAAGGTTAAGAACAAATAAAGTAGGTGAATATGCCAACAATAGATTCACAACTTACTGCATTGCACAAGGCATTCAAATGCAAAATAATGTTCCATATACACCAAAACAAAATGATATTTTTGAAAGAAACAATCATACATCAAAATAAATGGCTAATTGTATGATTCAGTCTAAGGGGTTAAATCTTCATTATTAGGAATAAGTCATCAATTGTACAAATTACATTGTAAATCACAATTCCACAAAGGATTTAAGCAATATAACACTAGAAGAAGCATGGGCTAAAATTTAGCCTTATGTAAGCCACTTCTATATCATTAGTAGTGTAGCATGGACTCATATTCCTAATGAAAAAAACAAAGCTTTATAGCCTAAAAATGAGAAGTGTATTTTTATTGGATATGCCAAATATGTAAAAGTTTAAAATACGTTTTCAACCTCTCTCTAATGAAATAATCATTAGAAGGGATATTAAATTTGATGAAAATATCTTGGCCTGTGAGCCAAAATTCAGCGATGTTGATGATTATTTAAATTTGTTAGACTTCAACAATTTAACTCCTCGAATCTCGTTAACACAACGAGATAATAATACTATGTGTTAAGAATTTACAACTACAATTTGTATGTTTTTTTTATTTTTTTCTTTTTTTGTTATGTTTTTCAAAATAAATTTTACCATATAAAAAGGGAAAACTTACATTGATAAAAGAAATGAAAATATATACACCTGAAATAAAAAATTTATAGTAGAGTAGATGATAAACTGAAAGAAATAAAATCAGAAAATAAAAATCAGATTTAGTCAAAGTAGTGAGCTAGTCAAAATTTGGGTTTCATAACCATAATTATGTGGAGCATATGTTGTGAAAAATAAAAAATAACAAAGAGAGGCTGATATTTAATAAAATTTATAATTAAAAAAACATAGATATGAAAAATAATAGAGTTGTAAAAAAAATGGTTGATTTTATTAATAGTGAGAAAGAACAACCAAATCCTGAAAGGAAGACTTCTGTGAAAGCCTTAGACCAGTCTCAACAAAAAAATATTGTAATGTAAATCAGATCATATAAAATAGCTTGGGAAATAAGCATGAATGGAGACTGATCAAAATCCTTCATATATGTATAAATATGGGCATCTTTTTTTCTGCAAAAAGATATTTGTTAGCAATGGTAAAAGGTAACCAGATATTCCAACAACAATAAATATATTATAAACACACAAGTGACCTGAAAAAAATCCTTGAAAATATTAAATATTGTCAATGGTGTTGGAAATCTGTCAACAAAGGGGGTCTCCCCGGTATGAAGTCCCAACTAGAGCTCACACCATTTGGAGTAGAAGCCCAATATAGATAATAGGTCCGACCATCATTATTCTTAGGGATTTTACTTAGCTGCAATTATCAACATAAGATATTATGCAAACAATATTTTAAACAACTAAGTTGACACCATGAGGAAATTGAAATTTATATAAGGTACTTTCATGGAAGGGAAAGAGAAAGTGAGCCTCTAGAAGAAAATTAGTAGTAATATCCTAAAAGAGACACATAAGAGCATGGAAAGAATTATTGATTAACCTCCAAATTAGTTTACAAGATAAAAATGAAGATAGGAGAAAATAACAATGCACATGCAACAAGATGCATACCAAAGCCAAAAAAGTAGTTCATTTTCATTAAAATGTGTTAACATAAACATACATCGCAAAAAATGAAAGAATAATCTTACACTCATTCATGACATATGCATGAAAGTGTGATGGCTTTGACAGATTCATATATTAAGTTAAATTCCCAAGATACATGATTACAATGATGCAACCCTTGCACCAATAGTGGAACATTAAGTCATCACTTGCTCCTCCAAAGAATGATCTTGATCTTCTCTCCTATGCCAATCTAGAGAAGATAAGGTGAAAAATCCAAAGTCCTTTCTCCTGAGCTATCATGGTGTATTTACAATAAATGAGGTGACTATCCACCTCCCATGTGACTCTTGAACTTCCATATTACCCTTGAGTTTCTACTATGACTTTTAAAATTCCTATATGACCTTTGAGCTTCTACATGACTTTAGAAATTTCTACTAACTTTTTGTATTCCATGTGGGACCCTTGGGCTTCCACACATTTTACATTTTCTCATTTTTGGGAATTACATAATTACATTCCACGTATGATGTGGAAAAATAAATTGACATATATGACTTTTTTGGTGACATTTTGAGAAGCCATGACTTTGTGATGATGACATAAGACTTCATTGTATCAATGAAAACCTCTTATCTTTGTTGTTATGAATTTGAATTATTGATGTCTTTGCTTGTACTTCATCTTCACCATCTAAAGGGTCTAGATTAGTGTCGGGACCTTCCAAGTTAGCATGAGTTTCCATCTCTTTATATTGGTCCAAGACTCCTTCATGTCCTTGATGATGGTTCCTCCTTTTGATTCTTCTTCACAAGTGCCTTCTTGTAACCTCTCTTTGATAAAATCCATTGAGCATCACCCTGTCATTTTGAGATGATAACACCTGCAAATGAAGTCTAGTGATAACAAGCCGACCTCAGTTTGAAAACCATATGTTATACCTTTACCTTCTAATGGAAGATGTTGGTTGTGATGGGACAATGGGAAAGGGTTTTGAGAGAGAGAGAGAGAGACTAGGAATTGCACAATTGGCTCAGAAGTTACCAAGGGGTGACCATGTTGTCCATTGGAAATTTAGAATGCTATATAAGTAGAGGCTATTAAAGGTTCCATGTAGTGGGAAATTCTAGGATACATGGGTGATGATATTGTTGAATGAGCTTCACAGGTACTGAGGGATGACCCCATTGTCTAGTAGACTTAAAAAATTACCAGTTGAGGCAAGGTAGGAAAAGGAAACTGTGCAGTGACATGTCATGTTTCAGTCAGTGAGAGGGACATGACTAGCCACGTTAGTTGTAAAATGCATAATGATTGTGGACCATATCCCAATGATTATGCATTTGAGGGTTGTAATGACCTAGAGATGACCTATTGCCTAATAAAACTGCAAAATGCATAGTAAGAGGCTCACTTAGTGAAGGGATTGTGCAGTTGAATTGTGTAAGAAGTTGAAGGTTGAGTCACTGCACCCTTAGAATGCTCAATTTACCTTGAAGGGGAAATACATTTTTTGTTGTGTTGTTCTCTTCAATAGTGATTAGGAGGAGGCTCCACTACCCACTAGAACTACGCCATGCATAATGAAGGAAATTCGGAGTCAATATTGGGCATATTTTTCAAGGGTAAGCAAGAAGAAACTAAGGAACTACAGTTCAAGATTTCACAATGTATTGGTGGAATAGGTTTCCCTTAGGATATAACAATGCACAATTGTAAGAGGCAAGAGAGGAATCCTTGCTAGCTAATAATGCACAATGCACTAATCTGGTAGTTAGGATGATAGGTATGCAAAGTGCAAGGACAAGGGAAGACCAAAAAGGATATACATGGAATGTTAATCTTGTAGTCTTCAAAGATAGTACCTGTGTAGCCCTTCGTAATAGTGATTGCAAAGTATTTAATGTCAGACGTTGCACAACTCTCAGGAATTATGTACTACCTGATAACAATGCTTGTGCAAATTATAGGGACAGTGATTGCACAATCCATGGATATAATCAGCTTGCAATTCCGGTTGATAGTCTCCCTCACTCTAAGTTGCAACTATACCATCATCCCAATGAGTTTTCTCAACTGTTGCTTTTGCACACTTTTTCTTCCATAATTGTATCTTTCACTTTCACGATTGTCATTTTTTCTTGCTTTTACA
The DNA here is from genome assembly GCA_034641835.2 of Pinus albicaulis. Classification (NCBI taxonomy): domain Eukaryota; kingdom Viridiplantae; phylum Streptophyta; class Pinopsida; order Pinales; family Pinaceae; genus Pinus; species Pinus albicaulis. The sequence goes on from CM076581.1 coordinate 788,730,258, forward strand.
TTTTCAAGTGTTGATTTTTCTTTCTTTATCTTTTGTATGTGTTTCTTTCAGTTTATTTAGCTTTTTCTAGTGTCATTTTCACTTTATTACTATCACATATGTCAATTGTTTATTATTTTCACTCATGCATATGTTGCACTTTAGCGCACCACTAGAGGCATCTCTAACACACTATTATACATTAGATGACATTATATATCATAAGAATATGCACTAGACACTCTTCCTCAGCTTAGCACACTTTCTGGTTCATTTGACACTTTTTTCATAACTTGTATTATAAGTGTCACGAAGTTAGATTTAAACCGGCACACTTATAAATAAGTGTCGCGTCATTGTATTTTCAAGGTATGCATGTGGATATCAAGTACTTTGCATTCTCTTGGCTTGTGTTTGATGGTCCACAAGTGTGTGAATTTGTTTTCTCTCTTTTCTGTTGGATCAATGGAACAAGAGAGAAAACATGATAAAAATGAGTTCCAAATCAAATTAACACACTTGTGGACCATCAAACACAAGCCAAGAGAATTCAAAGTACTCAATATCCACATGCATACCTTGAAAATACAATAATGTGACACTTATTTCTAAGTGTTCCAGTTGAAATCTAACTTTGGGACACTTAGAATACAAGTTATGAAAAAAGTGTCGACTGAACCAGAAAGTGTGCTAAGCTGAGGAGGAGTGTCTAGTGCATATTCTTACAATATATACTATCATATAATGTAGAAGAGTGTGTTAGAGATGCCTCTAGTGGTGCGCTAAAGTGCAACATATGCATGAGTGAAAATAATAAACAATTTACACATGTGATAGTAAGAATAAGTGAAAATTACACTTGAAAAAGCTAAATAAAGTGAAAGCAACACATACAAAAGTTAAAGAAAGAAAAATCAACACTTGAAAAAGTAAAAGCAAGAAAAAATGACAATCGTGAAAGTGAAAGATACACTTATGGAAGAAAAAGTGTGCAAAAGCAATAGTCCAGAAAACTCATTGGGATGATGGTATAGCTGCAACTGTCCCTATAATTTGCACAAGCACTGTTATCATGTACTACATAATTTCTGAGAGTTGTGCAACGTATGAAATTAAATATTGTGAAATCACTATTACGAAGGACTAGATAGGTAATATCTTCTAAGACTGCACAATGCTTGTCTTCAAAGGATATACATGGAATGCTAATCTTGCTAAAATGAGGTGTGCTTATGAGTGCGTCAAAATATAACCATGTGTAAGCAATTTAATTCAATACTTAAAGCATCAACAAACCATCAAGAGACTAGGATCATCTTGGATCGACAAATTGTAAGATCACAAGGAAGTTCCAAAATTCAAGTGGAGGAAAATTTTTGGAGGGTGTTTGTTGCAATGACAACATGTAGTCATCCTAATTTGTATCCTCTTGGTGAAATAAGTCTGTTATCACCATTTGGGTTTTCTTTTAACTTATAACAAATTAAAATCAAAGGATAAAATGACAACCATAAATGATATGGCACATCTCTCTTCTCAGTTTCTCTGTCTTCCTTCATAGATCATTCCTTCTTTTAAAGGACTCCAATTTTTTTTGAGAAGTTTACTTGTTTAAAAGGTTGTATTTAATTTTATTTCCAATCTGAGTGATTAGAAATTAGGAGCAGGGTTGTTGTAAAGGAAATAATTAATAAATTATTTAATGAAATTTTGACTCTAGTAGGTGGGACCCTTGTTCTCATTCAATTGGGTTATAATTTATTTATTTCTTAATATATGAATACATAATCCACATGACCAAACATTTTTCCCCTTATAAATCCCAACCAAAACCATAATAATACAACATATCATATCAAAGAAGTATATCCATTTCTCCCATTCAACCAATTAAAATATATGCCACAATAATATTCCTCTGCAGATGATATAAAAAAAGGATCGACACATAGAAGATTAAACCCTTAGGCCTCCCATCACTCCTTTTTTTCCATGACCACAATCCACATCAATCAAATGTTCCATCAAAAAATATATATAGAGCATTGTAGGTATTACAAATAGAGCTTCATATGCGTAATGATATGCCTCTAAATTTTCACAAAAATCAAAACCCCAAATAAAATAGAACATCATAAATATCCATATGTATGTGCAGTGAATAACATCCAAGAAAAAATGAAGGAACATCATCATCATAAATAAACTAGTTAGTAGTAATAACTCAACAACATCGATAAACTAACAAAAATAAACTACATGTGCCCATGAACCATCATCCCTGCACTTGTGATAGAGAAGATTTTCCCTGTTGCTCTTCCTTGTGATGATGAGACATGATAGAGTGTGAGTATTCATATGAAGAATCAGAAAGAGTGACCTAATATTTTTGTATTGTGTCACTCACACCAGGTTGGGGAATTGCAACTTGTCTAGAGGACTGAAAAATGAGACCAACAAGTACAATGGGTTGCTTGGAGGTTTGTTGAGCAGAATGAGGATGTTTACTAGAAGGTGCAGAAGGTTGTGGTGTTGTACAGGGAGAGTGTAAGACACATGAAGCAAAAAAAATTAAATGAGAAACATATTCCTTAGGAGTAGGATGCAAAGAGACTGTGGGACAAACTTAAATTGGACAGAGAGGTTGTGCAGGGATGACAACTTCCCAACCGTAATTATTTGGGACAACAAAAGGAGAATATGCATGTAGTGTGATGGTAATACCAATTTTAGGTGCATGAGGAACAGGGGGATGTTGTGGTTGATTTGGTGCCACAAGTTGAGGTTTAGGTTGACTTAAAATATTCACCACACCAATATGGAGAAACTTTCTTAATTCCTATGAATATGCATTGAATGGATTGAGACTCTTGGCCTCTTGTCTCTCCTCACTCCTAAGTTTTGGTCCATGGTTTCTCTCCCCCTACCTCTTCCTCTATTTTTGTTGAAAAATCTCATAATGAAAATGAATTTGCAAAATTTATTCACATGTAAATGAAAACATGGAATTCATTGTTAATCATATCACTAAGTGAGAATACATTGGGAATACATGTAAGTGGGAAAGGGTATCACATAGGTCGACCACTAAGAAACCTGTGTAAACACTTAAAAGGAAAATAAAAGGAAAATTTTACTTTTCATAATCAAAGAAAGGAAATTCAAAGACAATTTAGAGATAAAGTAAGTTGATCGGGTTGATTTCACTTTGAAATTTACAGAGCGAGAATTGAGACATTTGTTTTACGGATAAGTATTTTTTTATTTATTTAAAGAGGAATAGAAACATTTTGACGTAATATGTCATCATAACCAATATATATAATGAGGGCAATGTATGATAAGAATTGTAACCACAAAATTGAAACATATAAATGAAGGTTTCATTTTTTATTGTCAACAAATGAAACATAGTTAATACATAAACACTCATGGAGGTGTTCGATGAAGATTTCTCTTTTTTTTTTTAATTTCTTTGTTGGACATGGAAAATGAATAAAAATCCTTTTGCACAGTGACACTTATGACCTTTTTTCCCAAGACTAAGTTGTCTCAAAGGCTCTCATGTGTGAAAAGGTTAGAGTAACCAAACAAGAGAGCAAGGTTTTAATAATATATTAGGGTGTTGAAAAATAATGTTTGTAACATTGAAAATAACTCAGTCACTAGGCAAAGCTTCACGAACTAAAATAATAAATTATGAGATTTAATTATCTCTTGATGAATTTTCCGTTGAAAATCATATACATTATAAAACAAGATTTTGAACATAAGGAATGTAGACTTTTCGAATGCATAGATTTCAAGACTTGTAACTCAAGATTGAAAGACTCACATAAAAAACATATGCATTTGAATGAAAAAGAAGAGATTTCTAGGTGTTATGTGCCCAAGGGAATCCTGAAGGGAGGTGCATATGTTAAGAAAAATACTGAGAGGGGGGAGGGGGGCATTAATGAATATTTTAATCCACCTTAAACTTTCAACTCCATATTCATAATTTTGTACGCTATTATTCTTCATGCAACTCATGTATGTACATGACTCTAGTAAATGCAAACATGTACATCCAGACAACTTAATTTGATATAAATTTCATTAGTGAGTTAAATTAACCATTGCATTATTAGTTCAATAACCATCCAGTATGCATTAAAGAACAAATAAATCATAACAAATAAGCAACACACATATAACACTAGGATTTTAGGTGGAAACCCAATGTGGGAGAAAACCACTACTGTCATGCCTTCTTTATTCTTATATAAGGAAAATATTCATTACATTTTGTACCGGTGTATACTTTTACGAAAATGAAGGCACCTGCCTACAAGAGGCTACAACCTCCACTCGTTCTCCAACACCCATTGTAAGGGAGCTACAACCTCCACTCATTCTCAAACACCCATTTTAAGGGAGCTACAATCCCCTAATATCATTTACTAGCTACAACTAGAAGGGAGCTCCTACCCCCTCACTGAAGGCTGCAACTCTCAACACTTTATGGATATTATTTCAGAATGTTTCACACTGGATCCTCCTATCAAACATCAAACAACCTGTAGGCCATCTTTCATCATATTTTCAAACTGCACCCACACCCATAATAAGCCCAAACCAAAATGCCAACTAAATTACTGAATTATAGAATCACTGAAGCATTGTGCAGTTATTACAAAATTTGAACTAATGAACTTCAGAATATATACATTATTATTCCAAATCATACCCATGTATATCCATGGTTCCCGTGCATAACATCTATGTACATATCTAAAATAACTGACTATGGAAACATTTAGCTAACTAAATCACTGAATCAAGTACTTAACCAATCACAGATTATTGACCCATACCCAATAACAATTTTTCAACATTATAATTGATCAATATTTCAATCCATAACTAAATAAACCCAAACAACTCTTCCAGATACATATCATGCGTATCAAGAAATAATTGACAGATAACAACAAATATAATAGATACCATCAATTGTCATCATCAAATAGTACTACAAACCTTGGCCAAATCTAACTCAAAATATACACACGATTGTTATTAAGAAGAAAAATGTATCTATGTGCTTACCATGTGAAACACCTGCATACATATCTCAACATACAAAAAAACATATCTCAGAATATATACACGAATCAATAGAAATAGATCCATGTATGTACATGACTATTCAGAAGGAAACCAACGTAAAAATATTAAATCATTGAAACATACCTTCACTACAACCATAAATCACATTCCACAACCTTCACTATCACATATTCATATCATAGCATCATTAAAACCACAGATCTATGATTGTTTGATACAAACAAAAATAGAACAAGAAAGTGTATTCATTAGTCTTGGCTAAAATTTCATATCAATCAGATCTGATCCATGTCCTTGCTCCCTAGTGCACACCTATTTCAGATCAAATAAAATATGAATAAATCATTTAATTTCACACCTAACACCTCGATATCCATATCCTTATATAGATTTTTCCTTATCCAATACCTTAGGTAAATCCTTTCGTAAAGTCGTTAGTATTTGTTGATGGGATCAAGTAAATGTTTCCACCCAAATTACTATGGGAAAATACCATGGTAGTGGCCCCTGGTATCCATATTTCCATGGTTCATATTATGTATGCAAATTTTTCTTACAGGACCTACGTATGTATGCAACCTTATTCACAGGAACTGTGTATAATTTCTCAATATTCACTTTTGTCATTCATCTGTAAATGAACTGTTATTTCTCTGTACATATCATTTGTAACATCTCTAGAAGTTATCTTCTTTTAGTTTCATAATCATATTATCACATTATTGACATAAAGTACATATTTATTAAGCAATTTTCCATCAAGGATAAGACATTATCCTTAATTTCAAGAATATCTTCCTTTGGAATTGAAGGCAACCACTTTGGTGTTTGGAAAAAACCTACAAAAACCTACAAAATACCAAGTATTCTCTCCAAAATATCAATCCTTCTCTCAAAACACCAAGCATCTCTCCCCCTTTCACATCAAAGCACTGATCCATTTTGAGGGAAGTAATTCCCTTTTACTACTAGTCGTTGTAGGTTTGATATGTTGAATATGACTTATGTAAGATGCATATTGACCATGCTCCCTCTAAGCATATGTTGGACCTTCTGATGCAGCCATAACTACGGTTACTCAAAGTTTATGCATATAAAAAAATGCACATCTTGTTATGCCCAGGAAATTATATTTCCGAATTGATTCTTTCCATCAATTACTTCAATGGAACATCTACTAGTACATAATACTTTGTTTAATTTACCATGCACACTTTCACATTCATGGCATAAATGTTTAGACCTTGGTTAAAAAACCCTAACCATCAACATTATACATATATGACAACCCCAACCATTATCACTATACATATATGACTTATCCATCATTTTTATTTCTATTATATATTTCTTATATAATAGAAATCCTTCAAACATTACAAACAATATAACCTTTGTTGACTTAACTTTCCATCAATTATTTTCAAACGGAAGTCAAAGCTGACTCTACACTTCCTTCTCTACCGTCAACCTCTTCAAGCTTTCGATCTCATGGATATCAACCAAACCCTCAGCTACCATTTTTTTGGGTCCACAAACATACCAATAGAGCCCCACACTTAACGTTCTTGACATCCAATGATCCTTCCTATAAACAAATATATGTGCTCCTCAAATCGATGGCAATCGCAAATCAAATAGCACGATAGTTAAAGGTTTCAAACCTGTGTGAAACAGGCAGTTTCACGGTGCCACACGTCACTCCTGGAGACTTATCGCATGTCTTCAACAACTACCATTTATGGCAATAAATTAGTGTGACTAAACCCATAGTTGTTTTGTAAAACCGTCTTTTCGTTTCTCTGTGTCATCGTCTATGATGTCTATCTTCGAATAGCTTTCTCATTTTTGGTAATACGTGCTTCAGTTCCAATCTTACTCCAACAAATACTCTTCACGATTTTAGGATTAAGGTTTACTATAGAAACCTCATGTCCGACATACACAGTTCTCCACTCAACAAGTTAGAATACTGGTCACTTTCACAGGATTTGAATTATGTTCTTTCAATTCATCGTTTCAACCAAACCATATTCTGTCCTGAATATGGAATTTACTCCAATTTTTCCAATTTAAAAGTACAATTTTTTGTAACCAATTCTTTTAACTTTCCCAAAGAAATCATAGTTTTTCTTATCAATGACTATTAGCCTTTAAATAACAAATTTCTATCTTTGCTCTTATTGTGAATGCGTAATTTTTAAAAGAAACCATATACACAGAAATAAATTAACAATAATTCAACGTGAATTTCATCACTTTCAAGATTTAACCATTTACGCATACATTACCCAGGTACAGAGGATTGATTTCAAATGGTTGTCATTCCCCTTGATTCCATATGCATTTCAACGTTTCCAATTTCTCCAACTCCAATGAACACACAGAGAGTCAATTTACCCAAGCTCAATTGGATTCAATTTAAACTCAAATATATTTCAAAAATGAATATTCGGCATTTGGAAATTATGCCTATATTTACACAGAATTTCCTTCCAGGCCTAATTTTCTAATTTGTGGCCTCTTTCTTCCTAAAACTATAGGCTACAATCCAAATTCTACCTCTCTATATCCTATTTTTCTCTCCCTAATGCCTCGAGGATTTATACAATTTATACAAATGTTTTTGAAACCAATTCTGGTTTTAGATCCTCTATTTTCTCTACTTAATCCCTAAGGATCCTCATGAATCCCTAGATTCATGAAACTAATTCTAATTTAGAAAATATAGTTAATTCTCAAATCTCTCATATTCTCTTTCAAGAACATTTACAAAAATCCTCTCAATATTTAATTAATCCTAATAAAATCACTCAAATCATTCAAATTTGATATAATTACAAAACCCCCTCTATTTATTAAATTAAAATTAAATTGCTGAGATGGATGCTCTTGCATCACCTTCTAAATATATACAATAAAAATTCAATATTGTATGATTCATTACATGACTTATCTTATAGTAATGACTCAATTCTCTCATGATTACATCAATCACCCAACATAATGGGGATACATATTTGACCCCACTTTACATCAATGTTGCAAAATAATGGGATTACATACATGACATGACCTAATCCCAATAGCTCATACATGACTGAATTTTACAATGGTTTACAACATGGATATTTTATTTACCTTTACATTAAGAGACATATATGACACTTCAAAACCAAAAACAGGGACCTCAACAATGACGTAGCATGACCATGATAGTCATCAACAACCACTATGCACCATATAGGAATTTTCAATATACACATCAAATAGCAACAAAATAGCTTTCATAATGACAACATCATGAAAATCCACATCATTAAGAAGTAATTTAAGATATTAAAGTGTAGCATCAATCTCTTTGATATAATCATCATATGGTGCAATGTTTGCAAGCATCACCAATCAACTATAGCATGAGATTGTGCAATAAAGTTATGTCATCAAATCATCCCCTTGACCTTATGACATCAAAGTCAACACTCTCTCTCCACATATAGGAAGAGATACAATCCTAAAGAAAAAATATCAAACATAGTAGGCAGCATGTACATTCATCAATAACATATGTGCAAACAAATATAATCTTCAACATCGCAAATCATAGAAATGACCGACAACATCATCAACATATTCGATGGACATAACATATATATCTTTCTTGTCAATATCAAGAAATATTAACCACCTTAACCAAGTGCAAGACATCATCCATAACTTCATCACATGCAATCCATGCATCATTGATAGCTAATGAAAGTAGCATATGTATCCTCAATAGTAACGGTAGTAGCAACCACACATTCAAATTACCATCAATGATATGTACTCATCACAATCAAGCATTATGCAACAATTGGTGCTCAAGAAATCATAATCCCAACAATAAACTATTACAACATAAAGTATGCTCCCCCTGAACTTGTGAAAAATTTTCATCATCAACTTTGATCTCATCCATCTCGTCAATCAACGAATGACCTAAAGAGCCATTTTAGCCATATAAAATCATCTCATAACCTTATCATGAATCAACATCATTTCTAGGCAGCATATGGTCATCATTAATAGTATGCAACAAATAAATTCCAAACCCAGAATACAAATAATGAACTGATGGAAGAACATGCGAAGCCCTTCCTGAATTTGTCCGACTTCTTTTTCATTATTGAGAATAATACGTGATTTTCTGGGAAAAGCCCGCATATACATGTGACTGTCTTGCATAATACCCACATACCTAAAGTAAATTTTTAGTGTTTACAGCTACAACCCCCTTGAACATAACATGCATGTTATAACAATTATCAGAGTGAGGAGGTAGGAATCATTCCAAATTTTGGTTTGAGCTATTCAAAGGAATCACGTGGAAGAGGATTCGTAAATAAATCTACAACTTTTTACTTTGAAGGAACATATTCCAGCTTGAATTTTTGTTTAAGTACTTTCTCTCTAAGAAAATGGTATTTGATTAGGATGTGCTTTAGGTTTTGAGTGCATGACATGATTGTTAGATATACGTATGGCACTAGTGTTGTCACCAAGAATAGGTACAGGTTGAAGACAAGTGACTTGAACATTATACAACTTTTGGATCATCCATAGAAGGTTATTACAACAAGATTCATCATCAAATATTATGCTTCAACAGTTGATAAAGCAATACAAATTTGTTTCTTAATGAACCAAGAAACTAGGCAAGGTCCCAAATAGAATGCTCCTACACTAGTGCTTTTGCGGTCCTCAACATTACCATCCCAGTTTGCATCTATGTAAGAAGTAAGTGAAAAATATGTGTCTTTTGGATATCATATACCAAAATATTGAGTGCCTTCTAGATACTTGAATATCCTCTTCGCTGCTTTGAGATGAGTTTCTTTAATATTTTCTTGAAATCATCCAACTAGGCCAACTACATGCATAATGTGTGGTCTTGTACCATACAATATAGATCAAGTTTTCAATAATATCTCTATATTTCGATTGATTAATTATAGGAGAATCAACATTTCGACTGAGATTCCATCATGTTACCATTGGTGTGCATACAAGTTTTCAATCTTCCATTCCGTATTTCTTCGCAATCTACTTGAGGTACTTGGTTTGAGAAAGAAAGATACCATATTTAGTTTGATGAACTTGAATACCAAGAAATTATGTTAGCTCACCAAGTAAAGATATTTAAAATTCTTGATGCTTAGCTGAAGAAAATCCTTGAGTCATAGATTCAAAATTTCTTCCAAATTTGATGTCATCTACATAAACCACTACTATCAAAAGTTTGTCTTTTTCAAATTAGATATATAAATTTCTAGGTGTAGATCCTTTCTTGAATTCTTGCCACTAAATATACCTGTCAAGACAATAATACCATACACGAGGAGCTTCTTTTAACCCATATAATTCCTTCTTAAGTTTGCAAACAATATTTTTATCATTTCCAAGTATGAATCCTTCAGGTTGTTCAATATAAACTTCTTCTTCTAGATCCCCATTTAAAAATGTAGATTTAACACCCATTTGATATATCTTAAAGTTATGAAAGCTGGAAAATGCAAGAAATATTATAATGACCTCAAGTCTAGCTACATGCACACATGTCCCTTCAAATTTTACCCCTTCCTATTGAGCATAGCCTTTGCATACAAGTCTTGCCTTGTTTTAAATTACTTCTCCATTTTCATTTAGTTTGTTCTTAAACACCCACTGTGACCCAATTACATTTTTATTATGAGGCCTTGGTACAAGTTATCATGTATGGTTCTTTTCTATTTGATCAATTTATTCATGCATTTCCTTAACCCAACATTCATCTATGCTTGCTTGATTCACATTTTGAGGTCCAATTATGTATAGTAAGGCTAAGTGACTAGATGATCCAAAAAAAGCTATTCTAGTGTGTATTACTACTTTCCCGTCACCTAGAATTTTAGATTCTGGATGATTTTTCTGAACATACCTTGATCGAGTCTTTTCTAATGTACATGTATTTTCATTTCATTTTTCAATGCTTATCTTTGTTTTCTCTTACAAATTCTTGGATTTCAGTGTAGAGAGGTTCCTCATCTACTTGTGCTTCCTTTTTGGTACCTATGGATGCTTAATCAATCACAACATCTATACTTTCAACAATATTTAGGAGCCTTTTACTATAACACTTATATCCTTTGCTTCTGGAAGAGTATCCAAGAAGGATTCCTTTATCAACTCTGGATTCAAACTTTCCAAGCTTATCATCATTTTATTTTATGAAACATTTTCTTCCAAAGATTCTAAAGTGTTTGACAGTTGCAGGCTTGCCATACCAGAGTTCTTATGGAGCTTTATCACTATTTACTCAAACTTGATCCTTATTAAGTATATCCACGGTTGTATGTATTGCTTCTCCCCAGAAACTGTGAGGTGTTCTTCACTCATCACGGATGGCACATGCCATTTTTTGAATTGTTTTGTTCATTCTTTCTGCCACTCCATTTTGATGAGCAGTTTTAGCTATGGAAATTTTTCTTTTGATGCCATGGTGTTCACAAAAATTGAAAAAAATAATCTGATATAAACTCTCCTCCTCTATCATATCTAAGATTTTTGATTTATAGTTCCAATTCATTTTCTACCAAAGCCTAAAATATTTTAAACTTTTCAAATGCTTCATATTTATACCTTTTGAAAACAAACCCAACACATTATTGTAAGGTCATCACTCAATAGCATGAAGTATTTCTCATGACAAGGAGACCTCTTTCACATAGGTACACATAAATCAGTACGAAAAAGTTCAAGGGTTTTACTTAAAGTGCATTCTTTAGCTTTAAGCTAAACTCTCGATTGCTTACCAAATTGACATGATTTGTAAATGTTATTTTTAGGTGTTTAGCAATGTTGGAAAAGTCACGAACTGATCCCATATTTCTTGATTTGTATAGTTGAGAAAATCTGAGGTGTCCTGATCTTTTATGCCAGAGTAAAATTTCTTCAGATTTTCTCAAAAAATATTGCTCTTTGTCGCTTTCTAGGATATAGACATTGCCTCTAGTTATGGTTCCCTTGATTATGATCTTACATGTATCCAAATTTCTTACTAACACAATTCTTTAATTTGAAAATAACTTCATTCCCCTTATCACACATTTTACTAACACTTAACAAGTTATGTCTCAAACCATCAACAAATAATACCTTCTCAGCCTTCACCTTTTCTTTTAAAAACACAAATCATTTTCCTTTAATAGTAGTAGGTGAGTTATTACCAAAAGTCTCATTCTTTTCTTTCTTAATTTCATTAAAAGAAATAGCCTTATCTCTATCACCTGTTATATGAATTGAAAACTCGTTGTCAATGTACCATAGATTCTATTGATCTCCTACATACAATGCTATACCACAATTCTCAGATGAAGCAATTTTCTTTTTCCATACCTTGGGAGATTTTATCTTTTGTTCATGTTGATAAGATGAATTCATCTTGCTTCTACATTCGGTTTCTTCATCACCAAATTTATTTCAAATAGAACATTCAACTTCATTATGAAGAGGGGAGAAAGCATTATAAGAATACTTCTTTGTCATGTTTGTATTATGATGTTTTCTTAATTCTTTGGTCATACTCGTTCTATAAGCAACACATTGAACTACTTTGTGACTAAATTTGTGACAAGTGAATAATGTACCATTGAAGTAAGAATACCTAAGAGTACAAGAGGGGAGAAATAATTATAAGAATACTTCCCTGTCGTGTTTTTATTATGATGCTTTCTTACTTCTCTAGTCATACTCATTCTATAAGCAACACAATGAACTGCTTTGTGACCAATTTGTTACAAGTGAAGCATTGACCATTGAAGTAAGAATACCTAAGAGTACAATATATTTTGAGTATCTTTCCTTTTGTTCATGGAAAGTTTGTTTTTCATGAGAAATATTTGATCCTTCATTATTTTGTTGAGTTATATAATTCTGATGATTGCTTCTTTTTACTACATTGAAGTACCTTTTTGTAACTATTTCAAAAATTTTCATAGGCTCTGGTTTTATTATTTCAATTTGGATTTTATCTAAGACTTGTATTGATTACTGGAGAATGTTACACTTTAAAGGTTTCTTCTAAATTTTTAAATCCTTTAACAAATATAAGATTTAGAGCCTTTGTTTTCTCCTTTCATAGACTCACAATTTCAAGTTCCATGTTTTCACAGTGTCATTCCCTTTCTTGGAATTGTTTCTTTAAAGCTTCTTCAACTAGTTTAGCTTCTTCTACATAGATATTTAGTTAATTTATTTGTTAAACTAGGATGTTTTCTTTATACATATTAATTTCCTTTTATTGATTCTTGTTTATGACCCCGATTCTATCAATTTATTCTAGAGCATTCATCAAGACATCATCAAGTTCATCTACACATTGTTCTTCAAATGCCATAACTAATTGAAAATCCTAGTCTAATACATCATCATCAGTATTGGAAGAATATTCACTATGTTTACGAGTATAAACAAATTTCTTGCTATCCAAACATCTTTTAACATTCTTCCCTTTTACAGGATTTTATTTATAAGGAGACTTAGAGGCATAGTGACATACTCTTCCACATGAAAACCATTTAAAAGGAATCATTAGAGGAAATTTCAACACAAAAATAACCACCTAAGAAAAAATTAATAAAATAGTAAAATAAAGTCATGTAGAAAATTTTGCAATATAGCATTTTTATTATTTTACTTTTATCAAAATTATCCAAATAAATGCCATATATATATATATATATATATATATATATATATATTATTTAAATTAATTTATTAGCACAGGATTTAATAAACTTTAAATTAAAAGAAGTAAACTTAAAATTTAAATTAAATTTAAATTTAAATTACTCAAATAAACATCACCTTTATAAAAAAATAGTCCACTATATAATTTTATATTTAAATTAATTTATTAACACAATTTTTAATAAAATTTAAATTTAAAAAGTAAATTTAAAAATTAAATTAAGAGTACCCAAATAAATGCACTTTTATCAAAATAACTATATATATATTTTATATATTTAAATTTCTTTGTTTAGTACCCCATGATTTACAATTCATTAAAAACACACTCAACCCATGGTTTACCCTTTATTAAAAATATTCTTGATAGTTTAACTTATAAATATTAGGATATTAATTTTACTTTTAATATTTAATATAGTTTTGAGTCACTTGGGCACCATACATGCTTAAAGTAGGTAAATTATATTATTAAAAAAATTGTTGGTGATTTTAAAGGATTTTGATTGGCTTACACATTATGACATGGAAATTCAATGTTAACTTTTCAAAATCAAATTTCCTCTAATGCTTACCTTTAAACTTGCTAGTTCCTACTTAACTTCTTCAAAAAAATCACTTCTTCTTCAGTTGAAATGTAACATGTTTCCTCAAGATCTTATTTTTCTTTCCCTTTGTTTGTGGATTTGAATGTTGCTTCTCTAATACCTTATCTACCCATTTTTCTCATCTCATAAGCTGTCAAGATCCCATGGAGCTATTCAATAGTGAGTTTCTTCAAATCCTACATTTCTTCAATGGCAGAGACTTTGGAATCAAACCTTGGGGTTAGAGATCTTAAAATATTTTCAATAACAATAGAATCCTTTATTTTTTCACCAATATTTTTCATTGTGCTAACAATCTCGTCTACTCTAAGGAAAAAACTTGCAATACTTTCATCATCATGCATTATAAGAGTCTCATATTGGATTCTATATGTTTGAAGTCTAGAATGTTTTGCCTTAGTGTCACCTTCATAGCTTTGGACAATATTGTCCCATATTTCCTTTGTGGTATTCAACTACATTACTTTCACAAACTCAGGTTCAGCCAAACTTCCCAAGAAAACATTGACAACCTTTACATTGATCTCATATTGTTTCTTCCCTGCATCATCTCTGGGAATGGAGTTTGGGTATTGATATCCACCTTAAAAAATTGGACATATATAAACTCCTAGTGCCTGCAAATATGCTCTCATTATGACTTTCAAAAATACAAAGTTAGTTCCATTAAACAAAGGTGGCTTAATAGAGGATACTCCCTCATGGCTGCTCATATTAATGGACCTCTGTTTAAGCGATCAAGCTTCTTTTGTGGGACTTTCTCTGATACCAATTGTTAGGAGAAATACTGAGGGGTGAGGGAATGAATCATTTTTTTAATGCACTTTAAACTTTCAATTCCATATTCAAAATTTTATATGCAATTTTTCTTCATGCAATATGCATATGTACGTGACTCTAGTAAATGAAAAGCATGTATATCAAGATAAAATTAATTTGGTATAAATTCTATGATTGAGTTAACGTAACCATTACATTATTAGTTCATTAACCAAATATTATGCAGTAAAAAATAACTAAATCATAACATATAAGAAACACACATAGAACACCAGGATTTTAGGTGGAAACCCAATGTGGGAGAAAACCACCACTGTCGTTGTCTCTGTATTATTTCTTATTTTATAAATAAAATATTCATTACATTTTGTACTGGTGTAGACTCTTACCAACACGTGGGAACCCACCTATAGGAGGATAGAACCTCCACTTGTTCTCCAACACCCACTAGAATGGAGCTACAACCCCCTAATCTCGTTTATCGACTTCTACCAGAAGGGAGATCCTACCCCCTCACTGAAGTCTACAACCTTCAACACCTTATGGACCTCGTTTTAGAATATTTCACACTGGATCCACCTATCAAACATCAAACAACCTGTAGGCCACCTTTCATCATATTTTCAAACTGCACCCACACCCACTATAAGCCCAAACCAAAATGTCAACTGAATTACTTAATTACAAAATCACTGAAACACTATGTAGTCATTGCAAACTCTAAACTAATGAACTTTAGAATATATACACTAATATTTTTAAGCATACATGCATATATACACACTTCCTTTGCATAAAATCGATGTATAAATCCCAAATCACTGACTATTGAAACATTTAGCTAATTGAATCACTAAATCAACCACTCAAACAAGTATTGAACCAATCACAGGTCATTGAGTGATACTCGATGACACTTTTGCAACATTATGATTGGTCAATATTTCAATCCAAAACTAAACTAACCCAAAAAATAGTTCCACATACAAATCATGTTTATTGGGACATCATTAACAAACAAAAACAAATAGAACATACATCACCAAATGTCATCATAAAGTAGTATTTAAAACCCTGACCAAATATAACTCAGAATATATGCACAACTGTTATTAAGAAGAATAAAGTATATACGTGATTATCATGTGAAACAGTATTGTAAAAATATCAACATACTGAAAAATATATCTAAGAATATATACACGACTCAACAAAAATAAATTCACGTATGTACATGACTATTTAGAAGCAAACCAGCATACAAATCATAAATCATTGATACATACTTTCGTTGCAACCATAACTCACATGCCACAAACTTCACTATCACATATTCATATAATAACATCATCACAACCACATATCTATCATTGTTAGATACAAACATAAACATACCAAGCAAGTTTATTCATTAGTCTTTAGTACAATTTTAGATCTATCATATTTGAGCGATATCCTTACTCCCTGGTGCACACTTGTTTAAGATTAAATCACATTTGAATAACTTATTTACTTTCACACTCAACACACACTCAACACCTTGATCCACATCTCCTTATACAACTTGTGCCTTATCCAATACCTTAGGTAAATCTTTTGGTAGAATCGTTAGTATTTATTGAAAAGATTAAGTAAACGTTTCCGCCACAATTACTATGGGAAAATACCATGGTAACAACCTCTGGTATCCAGATTTCCATGGTTCGAATTATGTACACGAATTTTTGTCATAGGACCTACCTATGTATGTGACCTTTCTTCATAGGAACCACGTATAATTTCTCAATCTTCACTTTTGTCATTCATTAGTAATTGAATTGTTATTTCTTTGTCCATTTCATTTGTAACATATGTACCATTTATCTTCTTTTAGTTACAGAATCATATCATAACATTGTTGACATCAAGTACATATTTATAAATAAGGTTTCCATAAAGTACAACACATTAGCCATAATTCCAATAACATCTATAGCTCGCAAGCCTTAAAGACAAAAAAAACCAAAAAAATAATCATGCAAAGCAGTCAAGGTAAGGAAAAATTTATCCAGGAGAAGAAAATTGTCTATAAATGAGTTTAAAAAAAAAAGGATAATTTGAGGTTAAAAAATAACCATGCAAAAAAAATTATATCCAAGAAATGTGAGAAGGGATAAAAAAGGGAACACTCGGAACGATTCCTAATCTAATAAACCAACGAAACCAATAGAACCAAAATGCCTTGCAATTTGACAAGTTTGAAAACTAAAAAATCTAGTTGTCATCCGCAATTATTACCTTTGTTCATCCTTCTAGTTTAGAGCTAGCGTTTGTTGAAATTATTTACAGAGAGATAATATTATAGAAATGACAAAATGATAGACCCCCAAAGGCTTCATGGGAAGACGAAAATGGAGGTGAAAGTCGAGGTAAACATGGTAGTGGCTCGTAAATTTAGTAATAAAATTCAAAAAGAAAAGGTGGTACAACATATAAAGAGTCGATACACAAAATGTGAGATTTTGGATTCCATATAATTGAATCAATTGAGCGTAAGCCAATATGGGTGTGTCAACGCGGTAAGACCTAGTGTGAGGAAGGGTGAGTTGGCATTATGGAGGAGAAAATAATGTGTAGCACCGTCAAGGAGGACAAAAACATTTAATATAGATTTATGCTATGACCAATGCGATTGAATTGGAGGTTGAGTCACTATAAACATACTTGTAATGAACTCAACTGAACCAATCATGTTATTCAACGAAGCCCGTATGAAGAAGTCATTTCTCAACTCAAATTGATACCAATGTCAACTAAAATCAATGCTATATTGAGCAATGTGTTGAATCTTGTTATTAATGTCAACCTAGAGACATATCACTTGTAATCATTCCCATAACTGTCATCGAGGCCATATAGTTAATCACTTTGATGCGTAAAGCTGGTGTTATTAATATATTTGTGTTTTAATGTGAACCTTTTTTAATATAGCATTTAAAAATTCATGCCCCATATTTTGAACCATATGTTTTATAAGGTATGTGATTACGATTATGATTTAAATTTCCAATGTTTCCCCATATCATTGATATATCCACTCCATATATATGTATATATATATATATGAATAAACTTTGGTTGTATATATATATATATATGAATAAACTTTGGTTGTTATTTTATGGGATATATACGTAAAGCTGGTGTTATTAATATATTTGTGTTTTAATGTGAACCTTTTTTAATATAGCATTTAAAAATTCATGCCCCATATTTGGAACCATGTGTTTTATAAGGTATGTGATTACGATTATGATTTAAATTTCCAATGTTTCCCCATATCACTGATATATCCACTCTATATATATATATATATATGAATAAACTTTGGTTGTTATATATATATATATATATATATATATATATATATATATATATATATCCCATAAAATAACAACCAAAGTTTATTCGTGTAATTTATGTGGTATATCCTCACAAAAACTCTATTGAAGTCCATTAAAATGCAAACAAACCTTAGGCTTGACAAAGAATTCTGTTTTAGCAGGGGCCACACCTACTAGGTAAATTTCATTAAAATTTTGAGTCATTAGGGGGGTATATTTAATCAATGATAACCAAAATGGTTTGTGGAAGTTTATTAATATTAACATGTGTTAATAGGCGAGTGTGTCCTCTTTAGGCTATGAGACGTCTTCGGTGGTTATGCCACCTACTCTTCCTATTTTGGTCTCTTCTTCAAATGATAACGTTGGGGATGAAAATCCACCTCCACTGGCTTACATCCCTCAAGATTAGCCCATTGAACATGAACCTACACCAAAACCACAACTTCCCAAATGGGTTTTTTCAACACATGAAGTAGTTGGTGACCTTGTTGGTCATCATACAGATCACCAACATAGTCATTCACATTTCTAGTGAGCCTCCTCTCTTTTGGACCAAGTTTCAGAGACTCGTGATACATAGAAAATTACAAAAGCTTCAGTACATCAAGATTTTGAAACAACAATAAATGAATAATATCGTTCCTTGATGGTGAATGATAATTTGGAACTTTTGCCTCTTCCAAAAGGAAGAAATCTTGTAAAATGTAAATGGGTGTACAAAACTAAGCATGAATCATATGGAAGTATTGAAAGACATGAGGCCTATTTAGTTGCTAAAGGATTTTCCCAAGTTGAAGGAACTGAATAAAATGAAACATTTTTCCCTATCATCAAAATAAATTACATCTTCCTTATTCTAGCCTTTGTTGCCTCACATGGATGGGGGGTCCTTCAGATGAATGCTAAATTTTTCTTCTTGCATGGGTATATACAATAAGAAATATGCATGTAACAACCTTCTATAGATATGTTCAGAGTGACTCCAACCTTGCTTTTCGCCTTAAGAAATCTCTCTACAGTCTTAAACAATCTTCTTGGGCTTGGTATGCCAAAATGGATAGCTTTCATCTTGACACTGGATTATCTAGATGTCATTTTGAGCCCACTATCTACACCACAAAGTAGCAATCCATATCATAATATTTGTTCTTTATCTTGATGACCTTATCCTCACTCGTAATGAGCCTAAAATTTTAAGTGAATTCAAGTCTTAAGAACAAGTTTAAAATGATAGAATTAGGATATTTACATTATTCTCTTAGCCTCCAAGTTTTGAAAACCAATGAAGGAGTTTCTATTTCACATATAATTATGCATGTGACCTTCACCATTTCCACATGGAATATTGTAAACCAACCCCTCATCCCTTTAAATATTGAGTCAAGCTTATTGTTTCTTGCACTACCCCTTAAGTTGATGCCACATTCTATCGTCAATTAGTTGGTACCCTCTTATATTTAACTCATAACCATCCTACTATTTTCTTTATTGTTGGTCGTGTTTCTCGGTATATGAAATCCCCACATGACAATCATTGAGAAACAACAAAAAAGATATTTTGATATATTCGAG
Organism: Pinus albicaulis; assembly: GCA_034641835.2. Taxonomy (NCBI): domain Eukaryota; kingdom Viridiplantae; phylum Streptophyta; class Pinopsida; order Pinales; family Pinaceae; genus Pinus; species Pinus albicaulis. The sequence goes on from CM076581.1 coordinate 788,750,464, forward strand.
GCCCAGTTCAGTTTGGGATATACTGCAGTTCAAGGGGAACTCCTTTTTTGGCTAGTTTCACTAATTCATATTGGGTTGGAAACCCTATTGATCAGAAATCTACTGCATGCTATATTTTCATTCTTAGTTCTAGACTTGTCACTTGTGCTTGTAAAAATAAAAATTTATTGCTCTTTATTTATTAGAAGCACAATACCAAGCAATGGTTCATGTAATTCAAGAAATGATTGTGTGGCTTCGACATATCCTTTCAAATATTGGATTATAGCAACAACATATCAGCACCCTCAGTGCAAAAATTAGAACGCCATTAATCTTGCCAAATATATAGGTCAGGATCAATGCAACAAACATATTGAGCTACACATGCACTTTATTATAAAAATAATTCATGATTGAATTCCCAAACTGCATTTTTTTCTTTGCAAATGATTAAGTGGCAAACATTTTCACAAAATATCTTATAGAAGAAAATCTTTCTGAAATTCTATGTACATTAGGAGTTCATGAAGTTATCGTTACAGGGGGATAAGCTCTAATTCCTCCTTCCTTCTCCTATTGTGTCACCTTTTTAAATTCTTAAATCCTATCTGAAGTTGTTCTCAAGGGGTGATGTTAGGATATTTAAACACTTATGATCTAGTTAAGTTCTACATGGCTTAATGTGTTTTTTAGGTAAAAGTCTTTAGTATGCATTAGTTGCATTTTAATCTGACGATCACAATATGTTTTAGACTTAGAGTGATTTGACAGCTCATATTTTCCTCGATACTAACAACTATTGATCTATGGCTTAACTCTTGATTTTTCCATGATCTCTATTAAAGGGAATGGAGGGTCATGGCCAATGATCAATTGCGATGAATTATGTAAACTGTTTTCTTTTGCATTAATAAAATTTCCTCAAGTGGTCGGATTGGATGGGGTTGTGAATTGTTTCCCTCTCAGAGGGCTTGAACCACATAATAATAATGGTGGTTTTATTTCGATATGGTTGTTTGAGTGGTTATTGAAGGTGTTCATCTTGTATGGAATACCCTACTTACCCAAACAGATGACTCCCTATAGTTCAAATTCCCCCTACTTTAGTTAGAATTGATGTCCAAGATAGGTGAGGAAAAGGCTTAATGCAAAGGGGCATTTCTATATATTTAAAGTCACTAAATTGCCATGAATTGAAAGACAATCAATATATTTAGAAAGTAGTTATGTAAATCACCAAAACTTGGGGAATTAACGAAATTAATACTTAAATGTATCATGAAGATTATATGAAGTGAAGGCCTTATAAGTTGTCTAAATGCTATAATATACTTTATGAAAAATTAAAAAGGAAAGGGAAAGTTAGGAAGAAATGAGTCATATGTAATTGTAAAACATGTCAAAACTCGGTTTCAATAATGTAGTTTCTTAATATTAGGAACTATGTGTAGTATAGCTTGTTGGGTTCATTAAGCTAGATGATAGTATATTATATTGGGAACTATGTGGAGTATGGTTTTTTGGGTTCCTTAAGCTATATGATAGTATGTTACATATATTTATCCCTTATCACCTCAATGTTTTAGGGGGGTCTTTTCTATGGAAGCTAGAGATGAGACTAGTTTGATGTGAAATAACATTCTAACTTGGTGTACCAATCTCTACTAAGTATCATACCATAGATTTTAGGGACATCTATGACCATAACAACAAATATATAGTGGAATCATGGGTTTGAAACGAACCTAATAAGGACTTATTTTGATTCCCCTATGACCTTAACCTTAATATAACATAGCTATATATATTTTTTTGAGCTCTTGGTTTGGGATCCCTATCTAAAATAATTTCCTTAGGCATTCCATGTAACTTGGAAATTTATTTCATATGTATTTCAGAAAAAAAATAAAAAAATAAAAAAATAAAAAAAATAAAAAAAAATGTTTCCTTATATGTTGATTTCACTAGAATAAATTGAGCAACCTTAGTGAGCTTATCCACCACTTCCATGATGGAATCAGTTGCCTCATAGTGCAAGGAAATTTTATATAAAATAAATTGAAATAATTTACCTCTTCCAATCTAGAATGGGTATTGGTTGTAGCAATGTAGTTGGATGTTTATGCCTAGCCTTCACCTTTTAACATTCCAAACACCTAGATATATAAGCATTCACTTCCCTTTTCATGTATGGCAACAAATATTGATTCTTGATAGCTACAATTATTTTGGGTAATTTGGATGTCCAAGATAGGGTAAAATGTGCATCTCACTTAACACTATATTTTTTAGCCCTTACAAATTTGACACACAAATTCTATCCTTGTACATCATGATTCTATCCTCTTTCAATTTATAATTTATGTACTTTGGATGCAACTTACCTTGTTGTAGCTATTTTATTTTCATGTATCCTTAATTTGGATTTTCAACCTCTAAAATGTTTATTTTTAAATAAAATTTGGATACACTTATGGTTATACCATGCACTTCATGCACCCTCTTCTTGATTGCACCAACTATCTTATTTTCCTTCCCCTTGATATGTGGTTAGTTTTCAAGTCACATTCTTCCACAAATTATAGCCATCTAATTTGTTTGGCATTCAAGGTTTTCTTTCATAATAAATTCTTTAGACCACTCTGGCATGTTCACAATTAAATCCTATTTCCTATGAGGTGATGCCTACACATTATTAAGGCATGAATGATAACTACCAACTCAAAATCACGAGTGGAGTAATTCCTCTCATGCTCCTTCACTATCTTTAACAAATAACATATCACATTCTCATTTTACATGAGGGCTCATCCATGCCCTTCCTTGCATGCATCATTGCACACAATGAAATCTTCATTTGGATAAACTATATTAAGAATCAGTGAATTGGTTAATAAAATTTCAATTACTAAAAAGCCTTTTCATTTTCGTGATATCACTAAAATTTCACACCCTTATTTTGAAAAGAAGTAATTAAGCATGATATTATTGAGGAACTCTTAATAAAAAATTTGTGTTGGTTTTCTAATCCCATGACGGATTTTACCTTTTTGATATTCCTTAGTTTTGGCCACTCGTTCAATGATTTAGTCTTCTTTGTGTCCACTAACACACCTTCCTTGAGATGATATGACCTAAATAATTAATTACCTTTGGTAAAAAGAGAATTTGATTAATTTGGAGTAAAAATGATGCTCCATCAACACTTGAAAGACCATCTTCAAGTGTTTCTTATGTTCTTAAAATTTTGAGTAAACAAGGAGGTCATCCAAAAATACAATTAATTTTTTTTCCGAATAAGTATGGAAAATTCCATTCATGAGGAATATAAAGACACCCAATGCATTGGATATTCCAAATGGAACAACCACAAACTAACAATTACCATATCATATCATATCATAAATATTGTCTTATTAATTTCATCTCCTTTAATTATTACTTAGCTATATACTTACCTTAATTCAATCTTAGAGAAGACCATAGATGCTCATATTTGATCAAACAAGTCATATATCCTTTGGAAAATCATACTTATTATTGATTATCAACTTTTTCAACTACCTGAAGTCTAGACACAACCACAATGTACCATCTTTTTTTCTTGAAAAAAATATTTAGGGCACCCCAAGTTGACACACATGGGTATATTCATCAAAATATGTTCCATCTACATTTTTTATTCTTTAAGCTCTAGTGTTCTCATCCTATATGGTGTCTTGGACATGGGGAAAACACTTGGTATGAAATATATGAAATAATTAATGTCCCTCTTTGGTTGTCAACGTAGGATTTCAACAAACACATCCTCATGTTATCTTAGCACTAGACCGTCTTCAATGATTGGTACCTTTTCTTTGGTTTCCTCTTCCATGTCAGTTGCATACCTTTTTGTAAGAGTATTATTTATCTACATAGCTTCTATCTCTCTAATAGAAATTCACCTAGGAATCCCCTACAATTTTCTTTGCTACCCTTCTTCATTAAGCCAAGTGAATTCCTTGTAATAGCAATCTAAGACAACATGGTGTTTTTCCATCAAATCCATATCAATTAAGAATTTATATGAACCCGAAAATATAATATTTATATATTATTTTGGGCACAATACATTCATGCCAATTTAAAATTCTTTCACTATTTCATTTGTCCTTTTCTTAGCCCCCTATATCTAGTTGAAACAACAAATACCAACCATTCTTGGTTCTCTCTAAATGAATTTTTCAACAAGTTTAGGATCAATATAACTATGGATAATTCTGTAGTAAATTAAAATGCTAATGGGATTATAATTTATATTACCTCTAACTTCAACCAAATTAACTTTATTGTAATCCTACATGTTGTCCAATGTTGCATAAATTCTATCCATCCTTCTACCCATGTCATCCACTATATTGGAACCTTGATTGTGGTGTTTATTCCTCCCCTTTTCTCCTTTCTGAGGGAATAATCTGTACATATCGTCTCCCTCACAACCCCAACACATTTTCCCAATATTATATTTTTCCCAATGAATCTACTCTCTTTGGTTCACTATGGGCTAGATGAGCTTATTTATTTGTTTCAAAGATCATCTTGAAATTCCCCTAATGCATGCTCCCTATCTTGATTTCAAAGAAATATTTATCATAGTAGTCCTAAAATAAGTATTTCTTCTTGAGATACATCTTGAACTACCTTGATGAGGTCCTCTTCTTATCCAAGTGCTTGACTTCCTTGTTTTGAACCCACCATATTCATTACTTACCCTATAAGTGATGAATTTCAATTCAAGCCTCCAAGTTGGATGAGTAGTTGTGTAATTAGAAATACTTCTTCATCCCCTGTAATCTTCTTATGGTCACGATAAAGCATAGGAGGATTAATATTCCTAAGATATCTTTGTAAATCATTCAATTCAGACCTCCTTCTTTGATTTTTAATTGGTCCTATGATTAGACTACTACCCAAAATCTACAAAAGCATAAGTGCCCTTGGTTGAATATCTTAGTGAGTGATGTTGTTGCATAGAACTCTCCTAAAATCACAGTGAACTTATGTAATCCTCCTTTTAGAATTGGGAGCTTTGTTACTCCTCATGCCCTAAATTAGATCCCTAGTCTATCTACTTCTACAAATGAATTCATTTTTACAAATATTGAGTATCAATATGGTGTTTCTCCTCTTAGGCCATGATCAACATTTCATAATTAGCCTTATAGTTGAGCATTTCCAAGGTATTTTTAATGATTCAAATACTGTGCCTATGTATAGTATTATAGATCACTATTATAGTTTAAAAATTCAAACATATAAAATGTAAGAGATTATTCAATAAAAAACCTGTAATTTACAGTTAAAATTGGGAAATTTTTGGTGAATATCATCAATTTAATCAAAGAAAAATCCAATTGGAAAAATTTCACCACTAAAAATCTCCCTAAGCACCTCCATCTTGAGACTCCTCATGGTCTCTAGCATGTCTTTATTTGTAACTTTCCCCTTCTATGTCCATTTGATCATGTCTCATAATTGCCCATGCTAACATCCATTTCCTTGACTCCCTCTTCATGGTTGTAGGACCCTTGAGTGTCTTCCATACTAGGAAAGTTGTGCCAAGTGTTTGAGGAAAAGAATGAACATTAGCTTAGTGTCCAATGGTAACTAAAAGGTGGGTTTGTGCAACTATATTTGGTAACTACTAACAATTATATGGATTATCTTTATGTAGTGTCCTCTCAAATGGAAAGAAAAAATGTGTGTGTGTGTGTGTGAAACACACGCATTTGTTCTTTCCATTTGAGAGGGGACTACATAGAGACATTCAATAAACTTGTTAATAGTTACCAAATAGAGTTGTATGTGACTTTGACCAATTTTGGGTGTTAGACCAGCAAAACAAATCAATAATTTTTCAGAACTTCTTTTAGATTTCCAAGCCATAAAATTCCAAGGCATTTTTTAGGACATAAATGGAATTTTTAAATGAAAAAAAAATCAAGGACTATAAAAACATATAGTCCTAGGTATCTCATATGAAAGAGATTGGATAAAGCTTTATAATGTCATACTGCAAATGTGAAATGGAGTCAGTTTGAGAAAACCACACCTGAAATAGTGAATGGAAAAAAATTAGGCATTAATTTGCTTCCAAGAGGCACACCACCCTGAACAAAACTTAAGCCTAGTAGAAAGCTCTTGCATAGTAAATCACAACCATGGAATCAAATTTAAAATCTAGGTACTTAGAAAATTACTAAGAAGATGTTGTAGAAAATTACTAAGATGTTGTAGTAGGATAGGAGGATCAAGGGTAAGGAAGATTCTCAAGGGTCAACATCTTTCAATATTTTAAATTAGTTTTACAATATATTTTTTAATTCTATTTAAAAATAAAATAATAATAAATGTTCTCTATTGTTTTAGGAATTTTTATTTTTCTATTTTAACTTTTCTATTTATGCTTTTTTTCCTTTTCTTTGAGGGTGTAGATTAGTTGGAAATAGACTGTATTGTTTAAACACTCCTTGCCACATTGTTGGCTCAAACCCCTTATTACCACGCGTGCTACCTAAGGGGTCATGTTGGTGTGCATACAGTTTATAGTGATAGTGGTCAAAATTGATCTTAAAAAAAATAGTTATGATTTGTTTTAATAATATTATTTTTTAGAATATGGTTTTAACAATGTCATAATGTTAACCCGAAATTTTTTTTCTCCAAATAACACTTTTGTTAAAACCAAGGGTTGGTTTTATGATTTTGGTTACAAGGTTTTCAAAGTCATAGTTTCAAACTAGTTGTATTTTAAATTACCAAAAAAGAACCATAATAATACCACAACTTTTTTATTTGGGATTGATTTAATGTCATTTTTAAAGAAGTTGTAATTTACACCTCGAATAAAAGAGTGTTACAAAAAAACACACTAAAACCTGGGTAAAAGCAATCATTTTTTGTGACTTTTTAAAAAGATAGAAACTTTAAAGGTTTCTTTCCAAATCGGTAACCATGGTGTAAAATCGTATGCAATTTCATTGGATTTTTTCATATTAACATTATAAGGGAAATCGAAATTACTAATTAACATTTGCAAATTAAAAATGAGTTCGTAATACATATTTCTTTCTTGATTTTATGAAACAATTGTTTCATATATAATCTTGCATTTTATTTAATTAGACATAGTAATGGGATTGAATTTTTTGTTCCTCATTATATTCATTTTCAACATGAGAAATTTACCCTTTTTCTTGAGTAATAGAAATGCTAAGAAAACGTTCTAAAGGCATAGATTATAGGAAGGAGCAAGATCACATTCTTATTGCTTTTCCCTATAGGGTAATCAAAATATCTATGAAAAACCTGATGTAGAGGAAACTAAAATAACTGAAAGTGGTATTATTTGTTATAAAATTGGGAAAAACAAAAAAGAAGAAGATAGAGAAAAAATGACTAATGTAGGTCAGTAAAAATTTTTGCAGGATAAGTATTTCTTCCATTGTATGAAAAATTAAGTGTAGAGTAGCAAAAGACATCTCATTTAAGATACTTAATAGATGAGAAGAGACTTCATTCAAGTGAGACAAGGACTTGACAGTCAAATATTTACAAGGAAAAATAAAACACATGAAATGGCACACATGAAACACATGGAATGGAATTTCAAATTTATTTTACTTGTTAAAAACTCTATCACTTTACTATATAGATTCATGGGTGTGAGGTAGGCATTTATGTAGTTATAAGAAGACTTTTCTAACCAAAATAACTCACTAGTTTAACTCTATAACACTTAAAATTGGTTTATGAAATGCATGTTAACTATTTTCAACTAGAAAATGTCACTACTCCAATCTATCTTTATATTTCTTTTTGTATTTATAAGAATATCATTTTCTGGTTACAAGAAATAAGTATTGCAACTAAATAATTTTCCTATATTTCTCTAAATCACACATTACACATGTTAAAAAAAGGTTTCTTTTTACAAATCACTTTTGACTTCTCAACATTTTTCCTCACAATCAAATATTTTTAAAAAGAGAAAAAAAAAACATCAAATTCCAAATTATCTTCTCTATATTTATAAGAATCACATTTCCGGTCAATCTAACAAAATATGGTTAAAAAATAGGTACAACTAAATAAGTTTCCTACGTTAATCTCTATCTAAATCATTCATTAAAATTAAAATCACTCATTCCATGTTAAATTTAAGGTTTCAAATTCTTTTTACAAGCCATTTCTGACTTCTCAAGATTTATCCGCACTGTCAAATAAGTTTAAAAATAGAAAAAAGTCAAATTCCAAATTCTAGGTCTGCCAAAGCGTAAATTTCGTAGAAAAACAGAAAACTACATAACGCCATTCATGTCAATGAGTCCAAACAAGTCTCAACTCGTCTTGTTATTTTGAGTACCTGGTGATCAAGGAAATTGGCTCCTACCCTTCATGAGCCACTGTTTATGGTACTGGTTGCTAGTCCAAACAGGTACCTCGGATAATTAATGACATTGGCCGGTACACTTCACAAGGGAGTGGGCTAACCATTTGATGGAATGGCCTTGGGTTTTGTGTGCTTGGCAACCAACGAATCCATCTAGTAAATCCCTCTAGCGAACGCGGGCCCCACACCCCTCACCATATCCATCTGTCTCCATCCCGCGATGTTACCGTTAACGTGCCCTGTCAACTGTCCTCGTAATGGGCTAACCATCCTCGTTTTCAGCCACCCTTACATATGCCCACACGAGCCGTCACATGGGCTCGCGCAGCCGGTTTCAAGGCCGAAGTGACACATTTTCAAATTTGAACCAAATGACTCGCTCGGGAGTAATGGTTGCTACCTACTAGAGCTACAGAGTTGCCGCCCAAATGCCATTTCAAATTTTTTCATCCACAACTTCTCCTTATTCATTCCGTCGACCCACCATTATGTCCAGTCATTCTGTCGAGAGCATTTCTGCATTCCGTCGAGAGCCGAGAAATTGAACAAAACAGAGCAGAGCCGCTGCCCCTGGTTCTTCCTTATCAACAGAGAAGAACGGAGCAGAGAAGAGCAGTAGAAAATGTTAACTGACACATATGCCTCTGTTTCCCCTGCTCAATAGCAAATGTCAATTGACATATATGTAGTATCCCAGTATAAAATTGACATATATGCCTCCTCTTCCCTTGCTACTCTGCAAGAAAGAACCAAAGGGTAAGAACAACAGAGAAACCTTCAAGACTAATAGTGAGGACTAGCAGCAACAGAGCAGAGCAGCAGGTTGTTTCGAAAATTCTGTATTTTTTCATTGACCTTTGCAGCTTGGAAAGGTAAGTAAATTTTACTCCTTTTTATTCGACGGAATGGCCTCCTTTTTATAACTCGTTGTTGCCTACAATTTTTTATTTTGAGCAATGGCGGCAACTCGCCATTGCAGTAGCAACAACTCGCTGTTGCAGTAGCAGCAACAGTGAGTAGCCGCCACTCTAACAGTGTATTGCCACAATTGCTATAAATTCCAATTTTTATTTATATGAACAAAATTGCAAACTTCATTTTTTATTTATTTCGTAGAGAGCAGCAACTCGCTGTTGCAGTAGCAGGAACAACGAGTTGCCGCGACTGTAAATTTAAATTTCGAGCAGTGGTGGCAATAGAGAGTTGCTGCCACTGTAACAATGTGTTGTCGCCGCTATAACTACTCGTTGTTGCAATAGCAGCAACAACGAGTTGCCGCAACTGTAAATTTAAATTTTGAGTAGTGGCGAAAACAATGAGTTGCCGCCATTGTAACAGTGTGTTGCTGCCGCTGTAAATTTTGATTTTGCGCAGTGGTGGCAACTCTCTTTTGCCACCACTTCGCAAAATTAAAATTTACAACAGCAGGAACACACTATTACAGTGGCGGAAACTCATTGTTTCTACCACTGCGCAAAATTAAAATTTACAGCAGCAACAACACACTATTATAGTGGCAGAAACTTGATATTGCCGCCACTGTAAGTGTGTTGCCGCAACTGAAATTAATTAAATTTTTATTTATATTAAAAAATTCATTTTGTATTTATTTTGTAGAGAGAGCGATATTTATTTTGTATTTTCTTGTTTTGAAGATGGTTGCAAAATGGGTCCTAGTTATCCAAATATGGTGCCATCCAAACCCAGGGAATGCACAGACAAGGTTGGTGCTTCATAATGAAGCCCTGAGCCAAGTCTATCAAAATAGTAGAAAGATATCTGGGATTACAACGAACAACGAGGCATACCATCATACATTGATAGAGGGCCTCATGCCTGCACGAAGTTATGGTGCAAATGACATTATCATTTACACTAAATCCAAGCTAATCATCAACCAGATGAATGACACCTTCCAAGTTAGAAACCTAACCTAAAGCCCCTACACCAACAAGCAAAATCCATTGTTTCACAATTCCACATTTTTGAGATTATGTACCAATCTGATGTCCAAAGGGTCTATGATTCAATACTTTCTGAAGCAGCATCCAAAGGACGTGGATGTGGTAGATTTGTGGAGCCAACATGTGCTCCAATTATTATTGATAGGCATCGTTGTAGATTGCCTATTAATGAATGGATTGTTGCTTTGATTGGGGTTGGGGTTATTATGTTGGTGGGGGGCGCGCGGGGGGGGGGGTAATATTATCGTGTTCATCTTTTTTGAGATAGATTGGAGCAACCTGATCTCCATCATTTTAGTATGAACTATTTTTTATATATGGCCTCACTATTTTTTGGTCTTATATCCCAACACATGTATGTAGAAAAGGTACTTTTTAGTAAAACTATTAATGGAATGGAATTTCATTTTTAATACAGTTTAGTTATGTCATTAGATTATGTGATGGATGCTTTTATTTTCTTTATTTATGAAAATCATTGTTTAATTTCTTTTCAGTTTATATATAGTAAAATTAATTTGGGATTGTATGTCATTTAATAAGTTTTAGGTGGTGCTCATAATTATATAACTCTAAATGCAAGATTTATGAAGTGAAACAAATTCTTATCAAATTAATATGTTAAAATTATACTTCTCAATGATTATGTAAATAGAGTCATATTTGAAATTTATCTTTTGAAAAATAAATGTAATATTGATTTCCATACAAGTAGAAGGGAGTTACTATTTTTAATTAAAACTATATCTCATACCAAGGATGACTATTTTTAGTTAAAACTATATCTCATACCAAGAATGACTATTTTTAGTTAAAACTATATCTCATACCAAGGATGAATATATCTCATAAGAAGTTGCCTTGAGGCTATAACAAACCTCATCAACAATTTTAAATCAATTTTTTTTAAAATAAAAATAAACATAGATATAAATTTATCTTTTGAAAAGTAACTGTCATATTGATTTCCATACAAGTAGAAGTGAGTTACTATTTTTAATTAAAACTATATATCATACCAAGGATATGACTATTTTTAGTTTAAACTATATCTCATACCAAGGATGCCTATTTTTAGTTAAAACTATATCTCATACCAAGGATGAATATATCTCATAAGAAGCTGCCTTGAGGCTATAACAAACCTCATCAACAATTTTAAAATCATATATCGATACTACCCAAAAGTCTTTTTGTAGGGTGTCATTGAGGAAAAAAAATCCTATAGTTTCATAACTTAAAAACATTGTTTTTCCAACCTGGTAGAATTGATATACTTTGAATGAAATTATTTGGTATAGTTCACCATTTAACATGGTCATGTCATAACACGTTTATGTAATTTTTATAGGACCAAAGCATGGTAGTTTGTTGAAAGAAATAAACTTGTGAATGATAGTTTCACATTTGAAGGATAGGTTTACTTTGACACTGCTCGATGTCATTAGAAAGGATATTGTGCATCCTTTTTCAATTGTTTTAAAACCTTTTATATGTCATTAGATTATGTGATGGATGCTTTTATTATGCCTTTTATTCTGGAAGTCAAATTCCAATACACCTTCATAATTCCAACTTCTATGAACATTGAAAAATTCATTATCCATGAGCAGCACATGGTCCCATAATTTATACAAGTGTCCTTTTTTACTATAATGAGCTCTAATTCTTATGAGAAATTATGAACTTCATTAAGAAATTATGTGAGATACCCTTGGTTACAAGCCAACCAAGATAGCTTATATATCAATCATTATTTGTCCTTTATGCATACATGGTTAAATGCAAGCAAATGTGACATCTTGGACTTTTGTAATCCATAGATCCAACCTCATTTAAGAGGCAGAAATGTATAAATACCCAAACCAATAATCCAATTGTTGTGAATTTATCCATCATCAACATCTACATCCACAAGGCTAGGTGTTTTTAACTGGAGCACATTTTGACATCCATGACAGCAACAACAACTTAGCCTACAAATAGAAAAAATAATATGAAGAACTTGCAAATCAGTGAAGTTATCTTGACAACCCAACTCTTTAACATTGTTATGTACTAAGAATAGAACCCACACATGTACCGATGCAAGTGAATAATGCCAAGGGATATGCTTTGAAAAGCATTAAGGTATATATGATTTTATGATTTGAATGAATTGAAAAGTTAGCTTCACATGGACTTGTAAAGGGGAACATTCATCCCCATCATAACATGTTTATATGGAATCGAGCCATACAGAGACTATTGATCTCAAGATTGAAGGTCTGTTGTCTTGAGAATCTCATATAAAATTTTCCTAAAGTTTTAATAAAAAGCAAATCTTTTGATTATGAAAAAATGCACATGTGGTGTTAGTAGATAGGTCAACAATTTCATAATGGAATGCACTGTTACAACATGAACTCTTTATTTTCACATCTTACCAAGCATATTGATACATATTTATATATTTTAATTTTAATCTTTTTAAATTAAAGTAGCTTCAATATCCTATTTCCAAGATATGTTTTAAAAATCTTGAATATCTATTTCCTGACCCCTTGCAACAACACGTGTCTGCATACGGGCACTACCCTAAATAACCCATCCCCATTATTTATTTATTACTGTACCCATTACTCAAACTCTTCCATTGTGCCATTTTCCCACATTCGAATCCTTGCAAATAGCTAACACAACCAGAGCCACTATGAACTCTGGCTAGAGATGGGAGGTGCAAGAATACGCCATGAAAGTTTTGAAGAATTTTTAGATGCATTTCCACCCGTTAAAAAATTATTTGAACAAGCCAGCTAGATAGATTATATTTGCAGGTTTTAGGGGCATGACAATAACATAGCCCTATAATTCGCCATGCATTACAGGGAGGGTAGATCAGAGGTAGCAGGGACAGTGGTGCTTGTGACAGAAGAGGCGATTGCTGAAGTGTCAGGGTTACTCCAGACGAGAGAAAAGTGGTTTGCACCCCGAAAACCCAAACCTGATATTGTGAGGAATTTCCTTAAGTTAGGTGAACGATTGATCAAGAGTAGCTCAAGATATGAGAGGAAGTCATTACTCGAACCCTAGTCGGATGCTGCATTCCTTGTCTAGAGATTTTTCACTTGTGAAGGAAGGTATGTGGTTATTTATTATGAGCACCTCCGCTTGTTAGACGACTTGTGTCATGGCAAGTTGCTTAACATTCCTTCCTTTCTTGCAAAAACCCTAGACCAAATGGCCTGAGGTGTGCAGAAATCAAAGCGGCCACTTAAAATCCTTTTCCACCAATGCCTTTTTAAAATTTTGGTGGTTTTTGTGCTGCAAAAGGAAGGGAGAACTTGGGATGAAGTAGTTGGAAGGCCATTGCATGTTGAAGCTGCGACTCCACCCCATGACCTCCAAGCTACAACTCCGCCCCATGACTCCCCAGCTGCAACTCCGTGCCATGCCCTCTCAGCGGAAACTCCACCCCATGCCCTCTCAGCGGAAACTCCACCCCATGCCCTCTCAGTGGCAACTCCACCTCATGACTCCTCAATGGCAACTCCACCCCATGACCCCTCAGCAACAACTCCACCACATGACCCCTTAGCAGCAACACTGCCCCATCACCTCCCACCTGCTAAAGATGCACATAATGGAGATGGCCAAGATGATGATGATGAATTACAAATATTGGGGAATAAACCTAGGAACAGAAGATTGAAAGGATACAGGAAATGCCCAGCAGCAATGCCAAAAGCCCAGAAGAATAGGGGAAAGAGAGGTTGTTATGCTCCAGTTCCTCAAACCCTCCCCGTTGTTACAAAACAAGGATGCATGGAAGAAGGATTCGACCAACTTGCTCACACAAAAGAATAAGTTGATAAGCTTCCCTCTCCTGATTCTGACTATGAATACATAGCGGGACTAAGTGAGTGGTACCGCTCAGATGGCCTTATCTCAATCCAAATGTTGTATGCGGATGAAGAGGAGTACCAGCAATTGTGTAGGGAAAAAGTGTTGGGCCAACCAATTGTCCAACCAAATTGTTTGGGGATGATCAGGAGGACCAACCAGCTGCACAACCAAAAATTTATGGTGATGATCAGGAGGATCAATCAACTGCACAACCAAAATTGTTTGGGGATGATCAGGAGGACCAACCAACTGAACCACCAGAATTGAGAAAGAAGAACATTGCAAAAGCAATTACCTGTAAACATCTTCCTCTGTATATTTCATTGTTAAGGAATAATATGACTCTCTAGATGAAAAACAGACAACTACAGATCAAAGTTAAAACCCTAACAGATGAGCTCAGACAGAAAGAAAATTTTGATAGATTATATTTCTTGGCCCAAGTTGCAGAGTCCATACCCACTGATCACATAGGTATTCCTTCTCCCAAGGTCCAACAAGATATACCCCTTGGAAAAAAATAGACGGATGACATTGAAGTTGCAGAGTCCATACCCATTGATGACATAGGTATTCCTTCTCCCAGAGTCCAACAAGATATACCCCTTGGAAAAAAACAGACTGATGACATTGAAGTTATAGAGTCCCATACTAAAATCACAGTTGTCCATACAGAGGAACAGGAATTACATATCAAAGGTACAAAAGAAATGGGTATAGACACAGAGGAACAACAACCAGAACTGAAACTAATAGAGGATCAGGAACCATAGATCAAACTGAACAAAGACATTGGTGAGAAAAAAGATGATGAGGAACCTTACAGTGTGCACAAAAAATCACTTCCTAACCTTACCAAGATATTTGAAGAAGAAAATCAAAACAAAGTTTTACGAAGACATAAAAAAACAGTGGCTAAGCTGCAAAGGAGAGTGACCAAGTTGGAGAAGGATAAGCAAGAACTTAGATAATTAATGGATGGTGTGCTCACTTACAGGGCTCCTTCAACCAATTACAATGTGTACTTGACTAAAAAATTCATGATATTTAAAAATAATGCTATCATCCAAAATATCCCTCTCCGGGTTTAAAGCAGTTATTGTTTCGACGAGGCATATATGTCAATTTTTAATCAAGAGAAAGTCTTGCTCTGTGAACTATACCAACATAATTTTTTGGTACCTTATAATACAAAATGGAATCCCAAATATGTTATAAGGGATGTCCAATTGAGGGCATTTGTATCGTATTTGAGAAATCATGCCAATTGGTTGGATGATCTGAACATTTATTTGCATAATTCCGAGAGCCTTCTGTGGGTTAGACGAGAACATCCCAAACCTGTGGAGGTGATAAAAGAACATAAAAAATACATCAACTCTCGAAAATTAGTACAGGTTATCTTCGAGAATAGGGAGATGACCATTGCATATTGTGCACACCAGATTCAATTATTGGAAACTAAGGCATAGGGAGGATGTAAAGCAAGGTGGGATATCATGGGAAAAGAACCCCGAAATAAAGATCCATTTAACTACCTCAACTTAAAGACAACCTTAACAAGGGTTGCTCAGTATATTATTGCTATGGGACAGTGTGAAAATCATTGGATAGGTCTTAGATTTCGGTATCCAATATCTGGCTTCCAACAAGGGTATATAAAAGGAAATATACGCTGACAAAAAAAGAAGAATTTGATTGCTGGAATGTAATTATGGAGAGAGGAGGGTATCTTCGTCCCGATGAACCAGGAAATAGTGATTATTATATCAGCAGTCTTCATGAATGTCCCCCTTCATTCACAGATTCATATTGACAGACTGGGTCACCGTTGCTGACACACTGGCTCATAGTTGCTGACACACTAGCTCACCGTTGCTCCAACACTGGGTCAGAGTTTCTGCAACACTGGCTCACCGTTGTTGTAACTCATAGACAGTAAAGGCATTATATTTGGTGTTGTAATATATAACTCTCTATTTTGTTTTGTTAGTTATAAAAAACTGGTAAAATTGTGTTTGACATGTTTAGTTACAATTTCATTGCAGTTCCTCTAATAATTTTGTTACATTTCCATTTTTTTTATTCGAATTTATATATCAGATTATTGTTTGCACACCAATATATGCAACTATGCAAACTGGCTCACAGTTGCTGACACACTGGATCACCGTTGCTGCAACACTGGGTTAGAGTTGCTGTAGCACTGGCTCATTGTTGCTGCAACACTGGCTCACCGTTGCTACAACTCATAGACAGTAAAGGCATTATATTTGATGTTGTAATATATAACTCTCCAGTTTGTTTTGTTAGTTATAAAAAACTGGTAAAATTGTGTTTGACATGTTTAGCTACAATTTCATTGCAGTTCCTCTAATAATTTTGTTACATTTTCATTATTTTTATTCAAATTTATATATTAGATTATTGTTTGCAAACCAATATATGCAACTATGCAAACTGGCTCACAGTTGCTGACACACTGGGTCACCGTTGCTGCAACACTGGGTCAGAGCTGCTGCAACACTGGCTGACGCAGCCTTGGCTGCATTTAACCCACATCTACACATATAAAATTATTTTCAAATTAAAACCCCAATAAATCTCAGACAGGGTAATATCATAAGCAGAAGTTGTTTCTTTTTTTTTTTATATCATATGGTTATAAACCATATACAAAAACCCATTCATGAAATTTGAATCAATATATTTAACCTTGGTTAAATACCCATTTTTCAACCATCATATATTCAAGCCTATGCTTAACATTTCATTTGATTTAAAAGTTCGACTTTGGTTAAAATTACCAAAGATGCCGACAAATAACCATATAAACTTTCGGGCCCACATTTAACAATTTACCTTTATACCATAATTATATGCATTCACCAATAATATTCGTTGATCATGAATGCCGATAAACATTAATATATTTTCGAACCCACAACATATCCAACTTACCTATTCACTGTCCATCATTTATCAAATCTGACGGCTTGCACTTCATCGCACTCCAACTCAATGTTTCCTTCATCCAACGACAATCGCAACACTTCAATCTAATCATGCATAATCCAATTGATTTTGCATCCAAATAAGCCAGATATTTAATGATTATTTTTCATGCGAAATGGGTGGTATTAAGGCACCACGTGTTAGCCCACAACCACTATCGTGTTCACACAGGAAATTACCACTTACTAGGTTGCACCCACGCGGCCATTTGTTGTTTTGCAAAAATGGTTTGCCTTCCTCTATGCCACTCTAATTCATGTTTTATGTCTTCTATCCACGATTCCTTGCACAGGATTAGATCACTAATATTTGTAGAGAATGGATTCCATTCCATTGGTTCTTTCGCATTGAAACTCCGAATTTCATTGAATTCAACCTCCTTTCTCAGTAAATAACCTCAGAATTAATGTTCATTACTGTCTCATATGTCACTTGGCAACAGTTCTATCTCCATCGTTTGCAATTAGAGCAAAGCCCTAAATGGTTATCCACAAAACATTAATAACTTAAACTCGTCACGCTTTGGACCTTAGTGTTCTTCACCAAATACTTAATTCACTATTTATTACACAACAGAATGTGTAACTTCTCCTTGAATTTATTTTTACGATGTCAACTCCAATTTGCAAAATACATCCAAGAAAATTTTATACCTCAATTTAGAAGTCCAAGCAATTTCTTTAATGGCATCGATCCATTCTGTGATCGACGCTAATTTTCTCAATATTTACAAATCACACAAAATTCAATAAATGACTATTCACCCTCAAACCACACAATCTCTTAAAAATATAGCTTGAATACAAAATGATAGAATTTCCCTTGTTCCTGTCAATTTCACTTGCACACAATATACACTCAAAACACAAACTCAGAAATTGAGTTTTCTATATTAAAACCAATATTTACATAGGAATTCTTCCTCTGGACTGATCTTCTGTATCGGTGACCTTTTCTCTAAATTTCCTGTAGGCTTATAAACACAACTCCTATCTATCTAAATCTTGAATTTCTCTCTACCTATTTACTACTTTTTATGCCTTTGAGGCTTACAATTTATACAAAAGGTTCTGAAACTATTTTTGGTTTCAATTCCTCCATCTTCTCAACAAAATCCTAAATATCCTCTATGTCCTCACTTGACTCAACTAATCCCTAAGGATCCTCTTTCATCCTAAAATCATGAACCAATTCTAATTTAGGATTTATAATTAATTCATAAATCGCTCAATCCCTATGAGTTCTCAACTAGCCTAATTCTCTCATGTTCTCCAACATTCGAGAACATTTACAAAATTCCTCACAATATTTAATTAATTCTCATTAAAATCACTCAAAACATCGCATAAGAAACCAACACCCTTGAAATGCAAAACCCCTGAGTCTATTAAAATACAAAGAGATTTATGAGCCTAATGCTCCTGCATCCGATTATTTGAATTTATATATCAAATTATTGTTTGCACACCAATATATGCAACTATGAAAACTGGCTCACAGTTACTGACAATGGGTCACCGTTGCTGCAACATTGGGTCAAAGTTGTTGCAACACTGGCTCACCGTTGCTGCAACACTGGCTCACTGTTGCTGCAACTCATAGACAGTAAAGGCATTATATTTGATGTTGTAATATATAACTCTCTAGTTTATTTTGTTAGCTATAAAAAATTGGTAAAATAGTGTTTGACATGTTTAGTTACAATTTCATTTCAGATCCTCTAATAATTTTGTTACATTTTCATTATTTTTATTCAAATTTATATATCAGATTATTTTTTGCACACCAATATATGCAACTATGCAAACTGGCTCACATTTACTGACACATTGGGTCACCGTTGCTGGAACACTTGGTCAGAGTTGCTGCAACACTGACTCAATGTTGCTGCAACACTGGCTCACTGTTGATGCAACTCATAGACAATAAAAGTATTTTATTTGATGTTGTAATATATAACTCTCCAGTTTTTTTTCTTAGTTATAAAAAACTGGTAAAATTGTGTTTGACATGTTTAGTTACAATTTCATTGCAGTTCCTCTAATAATTTTGTTACATTTCCATTGTTTTTATTCGAATTTATATATCAGATTATTGTTTGCACACCAATATATGCAACTATGCAAGTATGCAAAACCACTTGAAAGCTATCTCCCATGACTTACGAAGCAATCAATGTATTAAAAGAATGAGTGTAAATGCATGGAGTTATTTAATCACCTTAAATGAAAATTCCATCAAATTAGAGAAATCTCTAACCATATCCTCACCACCTATCAAACATACATGGACATAGTCAACAAAACATTAATACATCAAATACAGCTAATACAGGAACAAATATTAATATCAAATTGAAAAAAAAATTGTGCATAAGAAACCTGGAAAAACATTCATTGTTGGCACAGCGGCGACTTCGCTTGTTGAGTTCTGCAAACTGAAACGATTCACCTTCACCTACCGGGATATTCAAGCCAATTTCGAATCTTGCACTATGTTGCCTTGTTTTTCTTCTCTTTTAGGGGCTTAGGAAACTCTTCTTCCTCTTCAAAGACAACTCAAAAGCACCTAGTCCACACTTGAATTCATAATCCATGATATAAAGATTGTTGGCGTCATCCAACAATTTCTTAACTAAACCAATCAACTGTTCAATCTTGGTCAAAGTAGCAGGAGGACTGTTTCGAACCAGGTTTAAGTAACCAAATAACTCCTCCTTGGCCATCTCAATTTCTTCAACATTTACATCAACATTGCGACTATCCATGGCAGTTGTGTTTGCATATTTAAGAAGATCGGATACCGCCTCTATATTTATCTAAGGAGGATCATTGTATGACTCAGTTGTGATTCGATGATTTTGTAATTGGTTTGAAGCCATTTAACAAGAACACAACCAACCAACCTTTATGGAATGCTTGCATATGTTGTCACAAATAGACCATGGGCAATCACAAGTTATGAAATTTGTACGATGACAAGTGACAAGATATTGCTTATTAACTTTAGATTGAATCCTCACCCAAAAAGCATGAGACATTTGCGAATGAGGGCTGCAATCACTATCTGGTATTCTTTTTTCTTTTTCCATTGATGATTCCAACTGTTTCTCTTTCTTGTAATTATTTAAAAATCCTTCCTTTTTTAGAATTTCCTTAAACCGATAACAGGGTTCAACAATTTTTAGAAGAACATATACCAACCAATCCCGACAACATTGTTTGTCTCCTGATTTGCATGGGGAAAATCCCGACAACCTTTGACCCACATCCCTAATTGCATAAAATTTGGGTTAATGAAGATATTTCATCTATATTTCAAACCAAAAGGAGAAATGTAACTTAAGAGTTTTTCAACTTAAAAATCTTGTCACCAGCAACCCAATTCTTGTGGAAATAGTCTAGGAACTTTTCCTGATCAACGAATTTGTTGAAGAAAGCATTAATTGCAGTGCTAACTTCAACATTGGAACAATAATTCATAATTAAACCCAAATCACTAAACATTTCTTTTGCTATTTCTGGATTACTGGCCAATTGATTCACATTTTTTAGCCATGCTCGATGTACGTGCCAAGCACACAAGATAACATTGCACCTTGTGATTCTCCTGCCACATTCAATTCATTTCAAGCATGTTATTTTTGTAATAAATACAAGTTGTACTGTAAAATAAGAATATTGAAGTTACCTTAAAGCACCAATTTCAGCCAATGCATCATCAAAAATGAAAGCATTAACTTTCCAACTATGATCAACTTGGTGACACCTATGCATGAGTTAGGCTAACCATAGCGAAATGTCCTGTGATGTATTACATGATGCCACCACCCACGCAACTGGCACCCCAATTTGTTGGTGATCAAACATGACGAGTGTGTACAATTGATACTATCACATTCAAAATACATAGATCATAAACTTCAGATCATCAATCATTATTAATCAAGTTATTGTACTAGATCAATCATTCTTAATACACTCAGCCCATACTTATTTGTGTTGAATGTCGAATCCATGGCTATTAGGCAATTATTCGATAGTTTCACCATGGTCTCCAACATTCACTTCGTCTAAATTCCAATTATAAAAGGGAAATCTCCACCATTGGGCTTTTGATAAAAGAAAAAATCATTTTGGTGTTTCCTATACCAAAGGTTCACACCCATTTCATCCTTCTTATGCAACTGATAATTTCCTTTCATTAGATGATTATATATGTTAACAACATCTTTTCTACACAAAAAGAAATCCCTATCTCGAGCTGCAACATCCATGTCAATATATTTTTTAACATGCATTTTGCAAACAAAGTCAACTTGCACATCCAAAAAGAAACAACTCTCTACATAGGAAACCATGTCCCTTGATAACTTTGGTTGACGCAGCACCCTAGTAGGACCCAAGGTGTCATGTTGGCCATGACAAGGCAATCCTTGGCTATCTACATGCTCATACATGTTATATGTTATTATCGCAACCTCAGGGATTTGAACCATAATTTTTAGAATGAAATGGCATTAGCATCCCCTCTTTTTCACAAATGAGTATTTTCTCTTCACTTCATCTTGTCCCCTTCTGTCATCGGGGCCATATGAACAAGCATAGCTACATAAAAAAGTTTGGAAAATCAATACATATGATTCCATGAAAACTATTTGAGCACTATTCATACCAACATATATAAATAGGATTTGTAATTCAAACTTACACTTCATATACCAAGGAAGCAATAGACCTTGAGCCTGGGTGTTTGCTTTGTACCCGGGTGAAAGAACATAGAGCATTTGGGTTCATTTCCTCTCCTTTAATAAAGTCTCCAATTCTATTTGAAGGAATTTTCGCAATCTGCTCTAAGGATTCCATGTGTTTTCCTTGTGCAAGAGACCAATCTAAATCCGACCTAGAGAAGATGAGCTTTTCTTTAGGGTTTTGCACCAGAAGGGCAAGTATTGATTCCCATTTCACTTGCTTCACCATTTTTAAGCGAATATCTGTTTAAGTGAGTTGCCGCAACGGTGGAGTGGGTGCAAAGGGGATTCTCACTTAAAAATACTCAGACATCGAATTAAAAAACAAAAATTCAGTAAACAAAACAAACCAAACTGGTTTTCAGTATCCGTCCAGAGACTCTCCCTTTCGCTCAATCCAGCGACTTTCGTTCAATCAATTTTTCAGTAGCATTCCAGCGATGGCTACCATTCTGTCGTATTCAATCGACACATTGGTTAAGGAGATGTTCGGCTCGATGACACGATCATTCCAAGCCTCTTCCACTGTCATGGCTGAAGCTAGTTTTCATCGACACCCCATTCAACGTTGGTCTGAGGAGAATTTTCGTGCTGGGCACTCCCATGTGTGGGTGGTGGAGAAGCACAGTGGCAGCCGCTGGCTCTAAACGGGCTCCCTTCGTGGGAACATTTGTGGGACGGAGGCAGAGAGCGAGAGGCAGGGAGAGATGGGTGGGAAACCACATCCTAGGTGGCCAGGGGGCGCAAAACCGAAGAACTCTGTTTGTCGAATAATTAACCACCTCTCTTTTCGGTGTTCCCATATTCTGAAGTCCTATATATTTTTATTATTATACCTTTGAAATTACACACTATTTTCTGCCAATGCTGTTTTGTTGAAGGATGTGCTTATTATAATTTTTTCTTTTGTGGTGCTTCTTTGAGAAAAAAATCTGAGGTAATTTTTGCATGGTTTAGTAATGATAAAATTAATTTAGCAACAATATGTGATAAAATTTCAGAAATTTGTTTTGAGCAAGATGTAGAGCCATCACAAACTTAACTACACTTTTTGTTGGTTGATTCTTGAAAACGTCAGTGCTGGGCTAGTCTTGTGAATTTGTTGGATTATCAGCTATAAGAGCAGTCAGAAAGCAATCATCATAAGCTATTCTTCGCCTCATGGACGTTCAAGTTCTTTCTTTCTTTTCTAAACTTATCAAAATTTCTATTATTTTCTAAACTAATTTATAAATTCAATATTAAAAATATTTTGAGAAGACTTCGAGTAGCCGTTTCAATTTCAATGTAGAGCATTGAATTATTTTACTAAGAGGTTATAGAATCTGTTGGTGTTGAGAATGGGCATGTGAATATTTTCTTTCGTGGCATTTTGGCTTGTTCCTCTCCTGTCATAAATCATAAATTTTTAAGTCAAATATATGATACAATGTGCATTAAAATTGGATACTTTTTATGAAATTTTTATTGATATTTTTGAAAATTAGCGCGATTAGTTTGATCAAAATATATTTGTTTATTTTTTTCCTGGTTAAAAATGTCATAATTTAGTTGTTAAATTTTTGATAAAAATGTATTCATACATAGAATATTGTTCATGTGTTGATTCATTATTCTTGTTAAAAAATAAGTCATGAGATTATCAAGTAAAGGCATGTACCTCTTATTTAAATGAAATCATGGAATTACCCTATTATTTCACTCTCTCTAAATACAATAGCAAGATTACCAGTTGCAGCGGTGATACATAAAAGCGGGGTTTTAACTTTTCACTCCTACTAAATGCATGCCTTGGAATTACATCTAAAAGACTACAAACTCAATAAGGAATGTTTATCTCTAACATATGCTGAACAAAATCATGAGCACATTTTATGATATTAAAGCTTGTAATTATATAGATGACACACATAAAAATGTATCCAAAATATAAATATAAATTTGTATGTTTATTATACAAGTGCTATTATTATTATTTTTGCGACCTCCTGACAATTTTTTAATCGGTTTTCTAATCAGGTGGTTCATTTTATTTTGAACCTATGATAATACATGGAAAAATACATTCCCTAAGCTAATCAAATGAACATGGATAATGTTAAAATGTGCATTCTATGAAGCTTGATGAAAAAAATAGTGTAAAATGGTCTCCAGTTCACAAGGAATCTTGCTTCTTGTGAAGTACATAATGGTTAATGAATCAGAAACCTCTTTGTATGCTTTTAGCTTTGCCTCTTGTAAACCACTTTGACACATTTGTATGCTTTATGCAAACTTTGTATGCTCGTACATTTACCCTTCTGGTTACCTTCTTTCTACATAAGATACTTCCCACAAGTTATGCTGAATTTATAGGAATTGATGGTTGGGGTTGGTACTAAAAAATAGAGATATGTTTGTAATATCAAGAAACGGATAAAAGACAAGATTCAAACTTGATGCAAAGGAGCAAAAATTTCAAGGGAATCTAGTATGATGAGAGACATTTAAAGCATCAGACTGAGACTTTGTTTTTGAAATTAAGAACAAGGACAATTGAAAAACTAAGTGCATCCTAAACAATTATTGTCACCTTTGATTGGTAATAGATGAAGCATAACGACCTTGACTAGTAATAGGTAATAAAATATCCATTAGAGTGTTTGTATACAATTAAGTGCTCATA
The DNA here is from genome assembly GCA_034641835.2 of Pinus albicaulis. Classification (NCBI taxonomy): domain Eukaryota; kingdom Viridiplantae; phylum Streptophyta; class Pinopsida; order Pinales; family Pinaceae; genus Pinus; species Pinus albicaulis. The sequence continues at coordinate 788,775,156 of CM076581.1, forward strand.
TATATGGTTATGCCTTCCCAAAAATGGTCACTTGCCCTGTTTTTTCTTTAGAAACAAGGAGTTATCCATACATTACAAATAATACACAAATGTGAGATGCCATAAATTGCCAGCCATGTACGTGGTATCCATGAGGTGCATGTGGTACGAAACCACGCATGTAGTGCAAAATATGTATTATTTACATCTGTTCTGTGTAGATACATAAAAGGAGGCTTACAAGAGCTGTTATAGCAATAGCTTTGTGCGAGGCAACAAGACTTGCATGGTTTCAAAATATTACCAATTATCGTGACGCTACCACCACCTAATATTTGATGCTTGCTTGTAACATTTTTTATTTTGTTTTTGTATTGAAGATAGGTTATTAAATTATTGATTGATAGATTGAATAAAAAATAATGAGCTAATGACTTATAAGTGGTTTAGCACCTTAAATTTATTCAGTGTGTAATTAAAGAAATGGTACTTTTGTGAATATGTTTAATTAATTAAACAGTTCTGTTTGTATTTGTATTTGTATTTTATGTATTATTTTCTACTCTATAAATGTTTTGTCCTCAAAGCATAAGAAAGTAAAATTTATCTATTTGGGCACTTCTTCGTGGTGAAATAGTATTATACATGTTTTGGGTTTGACTTTGTTCACTATTTGAGTGTTTAGTGAGGTTTAAGTGTATTGTTTTCATCTTTTTACCATTGAAGCTTTAACACTATAACAGTTTATATGCTGTCTACGCAATTAATCTCACAGATTATTCTTCAAGGTTTGTAGTATAACTTCTCAATTGCAGCATCCAAGCAACTTCCTACTTGCACCTAGTATTATATCATCTCTTCAATGGTAGAGTATAGAGATGTTTGTAGTTCATCATATGTCCACGAATTGACAACAGAATTTTCTGTTTACTTGCCTTTGTCCTTGCTTGTTAGATGAAGATATGTCTTCCTGGTACCTGAAATTTTTGTTGTTGTTGGCAACATCAATGTATCTGATTATGGCTGCAGAATCGCAGTATTGACTTGTTTCTATTTTTGTAGCTCATCTAAGTATAGGGTCTTAGGTTGGGGTTTTCTATCATGGTTGTTGGTGGAATGTGGAGTTTATTTTTTTTGTCTTCAAGTATTGAACCCATACATTATAGGATGTGGTGGAACACATTTTTGTATTCGATAGTTTGCTATTGGTCTTTGGAGTATGTCTTTTACATGATTTGCAGTCTTCATTTCTAACACAGTTGAACACATTGGGCGAACAAATTTCCTTCTCAAGTTCCAATGATCCAAGGAAGCTGTTGAGTATCCATGAGGATACAAATACCTATTGAATAGAATGATGAATTAGAATGAATGTTGAATATTATGAGCAGGTGCAACTGCTATACTTATGAGGTGCCTCTTCAAAAGACATCAACATCAACATGGCTAACACCAACCTAATTAATAATTAACTAATTAATGCTACTTACATTATTTTAATCACATTACCCAATGCCTTCCCCTCAAAAAGCTTTGTCCTCAAGCAGCAGGTAAAACCTGGGTGTTCTTTTCTTTTCTGACATCTTCTCATATGAGAGGAATGGTCCCAACAATAGGTAGGTGATATGATCCTCTAGTGACAAACAAAGCTGGCCATGCAGGAATGGATGGGACCATCTGAAATGATGTTACTGTGATCTTCTGAATGATACAACAGCAATGATGGAATGTCAGATTATTATTTTATTGGAATATCAACATTTTATTCTTGAATACATAATAATTAAATTGTATATGCTCTCGTGATTTGGATGTCATCGGGGGAAATTTTTTGGTTTGGCATTGATTTTCTTTTAGCGCGAGCGTATTGTTGATGAGTTATGGACCTTCTATGGTATGTTTATAATGTAATTTGTTTATTTAATTTCTAATAATATTTTGCTTGTATGCACCTTCTTTATAACCAGGTTGTGACCTTTATTGGATCAATACTTCATTTTTACACGACAAGTTGTTGCACCTTGTTTTCCAACGCTTGTATCCTTCTTAGGTTCTGTTTACGTTGTGATGCAGTTGTATTCCTTGAAAGGTATTCATTCTTGTTAGTAGTGGTTTCGCTTCTCTTTTAAATATTGTATTATTTTTGCTTTACGGAAGAACTATCTTTTAAGTATCTAAACCATGTCATACCGTTACAATTGAATTGGCTTCATTAATGACATCTTAAGAACGTTCTAACTTTCTTTTGTGAAAATGTTAAAGTTATTTTAAGTATTAAGGATAAAATGACTGATTCCATCTTAAGCCAAAAGATAAATTATATCTGTTCTTCATAAAAGCGAATTTGTATTGATGCGACAAAAGATACTTAATGCTAAGTGTAAATTCTATCTCGTATTGTTTGCCATTTTCGTGATAAGTTTTGTTTGGATTATATTTAGTTGGGATAAAGCAATTGATTGCTTGTTCTAATACTACTTTTCGTTTATTCTATCACCCAGTTAAGTTGGTGATATTGAGAACTTGTTACATAGTGATATGCAATTTCAATTAGTAGCATTACTAATACTATCTTTTAAATCTTTTACTCTTTTAGTTATGTTTTGGATGCCATTTCTGTGAGGAATAACTTTGGGGTTTTAAAGGTATTGCTTACTAATATTTCTAATAATATTGACCTTGTTCCCTTTAATAAACCCTAAAGCTTTGTATTATTCTTTATAATATCACTTCTGCCTGTATTCCTTCAATCTTTGGTAACATGAATCGCTTCACTAATATTCACTGCTTAATTTATGCCAGTTTCAGATTGGCTTTCGTTACTTTGGCAACGTGCAGCGAGGAAATGAACTACACCGATGCACGTTGGTGTGATATTTTCTTTTCACGCAACTTTGTTTATTTGGTTTTCCTGCAATTAAACGGAGAAATGAACACACACCTGGGTGCTGCACGTTGGTATACGACAATTTCTTAATACCACTTTTTACGTGATTTTCTTTTCTTTATTTAAATGCTTATGACAAGATAAATGATTGTTTTGTTACTTTTGCATTTTAAGATGGAAAAATTCCCTTTTATGTGTGCAATTTAGTTCAATGATAAACTAGCACATGGTAATTGAACACTTGTTTAAGGATTAAAGCTAAGTGCGAGCTGCGATTCGGTGCGGGGAACCGGTTTCTTGCCACAGATACGGGTCGCCCACACAGAGACAAAGTTAAAGGCCTTGCATGAAGTAAAAAAATCCTTCGGTAAAGACACTATTTACCTTCTACATAAGTCAAAGTCTGCACTGGTACAGCTTTTAGTGCGGAGACGGATATTTCTAAGAAGGAAATCTCCTGAAAGCGGTTTAAGGGCCCATCTAACGAGGGCTGTGAAAGTGTCTCTACTAAGGGGAAAGCACACACTCGATGGAATTAAATAACCTTTAGTGGCGGGAGTGATTGCCTTTTTGCTCTTTAATTCTCTCTCTTGCAAATGCCTTTTTCTCGTTCCAATCATGAATTATTTTTGATGGTTCAGAATTTGCCTTCTTCTCTTTTGATTTGATTTTGCAATCTTTCCTTTAAAAGTAGGGATTTACATTAAAAAGATTCATACATCTACAGCATTTTTGTACTTCGTCTCTAAGTTTTACAAATCCAGGGTTGACAAATTAAGTGTTGAGAGTTTTATGGTATAATTCACCCACCCAACATTTGGCGATAGTTGTCAAGGAGAGGGTGAATTTAGTTGACAAAAATTTCTAATTATGAAATAGAGGTAAATTTTATTTATTTCGCGTTGTTGTTTTTTTTTAAGGAATTTCTTGGGTAATTGATTTTTGGCAATTTTTTTCAAAGTTATTTATTATTCTTTTTTTCTTTTCTTTTGAAATGAATGCCTAGGAAAAGTGAGGTTCGAAATACTTCAAGGTGAAAATAATTACGAAAAGAAATTTTCATATTAGAATCATACATCCAACGGTAAAGCGATCCAATTCAAACCCATCATGTAGGAACAATCCACGGATGCAGTGACAAAAACTAGGGCATGGATCGCTTTGTGGAGAGGTACAAGTAGAAACGATGGTGGACAGAAGATCATTGGAAGAAGTGGTGACAACAGTGAAAGTGAAAGGACAATCGTTGTGTTTCCAATTGTGGATCACGATCTTTAATATGCATGAGATGAAAGAAGGAATAACTACCATCGACTCTCCTCATTTCATGGTAAATTTCATGAAGATCATGACTCTTTTCTGCTTGAGTTTGATATTCTTGTGGGGTATGATTATGCAACACGGGCTCATAATTTAAGATTGTTCTTGTTGCCCTCAAAGGACTAGAGCTCATGACCCAGTTTGTGGGGTTGGAGGAAACACCATAACCTCTTGGTGAATGAAGAGAGTGTTTTTGTCTATAAATATCAAAAATTTTGAAGCTAAGGACAGGATCAAATTTTACAATCATACAAGATGATGATGAAATAACTTGAAGATTATTTGGAAAGATTTACGCTGTATTTTTAAAGGTAAAAACTTAAGCAGTTCCAAAAACTATTAGAACCTTGTTCTTAAGAGGGACTAACGATAATGCTAGAAATATTTGAATCTGTTAGGACAAGGTATTTCTCGACCAATTTTGACCCGAATTTATGGTGTCAGAAATTTTCAAAACCATCCCAAGATGCAGTGAGAGAACTCTAAATAAAAATAGAAAAACTAAATATCTTGATGCTGTGATTATTGGACTAGAAAATAAAATAGAAAACATAAAGAAATTTATATAATGAACACGTGCCAAAACGATTAGAACTCCTTAAAAATTTCGTGACTCATGAAGAGACGGAAGTCATTATGTATTTTACACATCCTAAATGTAGAGAACAAAGCATGCTCTAAGAGGTATGCCTCTTAATTTGAAAGAGCTTAATAAGTGTGTATTTGTGCGAGAGAAGACCATATCACGGAAAATGTCACATGCCGGGGACTTAAGGGTTGTATTTACGGAAGACTGACTGAGCGAATGTGAATGCTATAGAATGAAGAATTGGCCTCGGTAGAAATACAGTCGCAACTGAATTTCTACTATTTTAAGGTTTAATTCCACCTGCATATTCTTATCCTAACTCTCATCGGCCCGGTGGCGGTATGGGAATCAATATCGGCATGAGCTGCCTTCTCCGCCATGGAAAAAAAGGTTGAGTGGGCCAACTCATTCTCCATATTCCTACAGCCACCTATGCGGTCATATCCATCTACACTGCACCTTATTCAATGCCTCAACTTCCGAAAAGTCGGTCCTCCACCATTTCCTTCTCCACCGCTTTTTGACCTCTCATTTGCTCTCCAACCTATGCCCAATCCTAATAATAATAAAACGGTGAAAATAATCTATGTAACAAACCCACCTTTATAATTTGAATACCGGTCTATTCCGATTTGGGGTTCATGATATTCAATTAAGATCGGGAAGGATTGTAACATGCGAAAATCAAAAAGCAACCTATGGTGATGTTGAAAGAAATGAAGAAAACTCTTAAGCAATATCAGGCTGTCACTAGCCCTTACCCTTTGAATCCTTACCGTCTTCTTCCGCTTGACCTCCTTCCCAAAGAGGCTAGTAATGGAAAAGGGTGAGCCTATTTACGAGACAAGTTTGGCATACGAGCTTTGGAATCTTTTCATTAAGATACCTTTGCTTCAAGCCTCGAAGATCATTGCTGAATTGTTAAATCATATACGAAAACCCGGGAGGAAGAGATTGGAACCTTGAACCATTGATTTGTTTGGTAGGAAATGACCCAGGAAGTTGATGTTGGGATGTGTGTCTATGGTAATGTCTTGATCTGACTTTATTGTCTCGGTTTCTAGGATTAGTGGCTGTCTTTGTTTCTCATGTTCTTATACAAGTGGGAAGAGCCATTAATGTCATGACTTAAAGCAAACCACGGATCACTTTGAATTGTCTCATCTTAGCACTACCCACTTTGACCTTGAATTCGCGGATAGATCTAAAATTAAACGAGGTATTGGACGATGTGATCATCTCATTCGATTCTTGCAGAATATCTCCGTTTCCATTGGCCAGGCAAAGAAGGCCAGTGAGAGGGACTCTTGATCTTGAATTTAGCTTGCTGGCTTCTTGTTGGTACCTGTTGGATGTACGTTCACAATGATAATAACATATTTCATGGAGATTCTGGGAAGAAAGTTGCCATATATCCCCATGCCGGATCCATTGAACCTTCAAAGTAATTGCAATTTGGATCGAAAACGTTAAGTAAGGAGACTCGATCTGTTACATATGCAAAAATATGCTGAGTATTTGCTGAAGATGAGATTCAAGATTTTCTAAAACATCTTGAACCTGCTGACACTGATGAACCTTTGAGCCAAATTTCGGCCCTGGACCTCGAAATGTGAGTTCTCATTCATACATTGCCACTACATTTGTTCACTCCATCGCAGGTAATCACGACACGATGTTACCCTTGTTGAGATTATCACTGACCAATCCTTGCATATTAGTTCGATTTAAGACTCATCTCGGCAAAATGACTTGTGAATTTGTTGCAAAACCATCTTAGTGCCTTTGTGAGGCTATGAAGATGAAGGGTATCCTCACGAAGCACATGCAAATCACATCTATGTTGAAAGACTTGTTGAGAGCAACGCCAAAGAAGAATGAATCTGACTCTAAGAGATATTGTGAAGGAAGAAGTACAAAACTCTTGGATGCAGGTTTATCATCTATTTAAATAGGTGTTTGGTCTCTCCATTAGTGCCTAGGTACTAAGAAAGATGGAAGATGGTAGTATTTGTGTGTTCTGAAATTGAATAAAGAAACCACTGCAGAAAGATTACTTCCCTCTCCTTTCATTGTTGGGTGCTTGGGCCACATACCGAAAGAAATGTTTCTCTATTTTTTGGACTGGCTTCAATGGTTGCCAAACGGATACGGTTGCACTCAAAGATGGGGATAAAGCTTCTTTACATGTCCACCAGGGGACATTTTCATATAAAGTACTTCCCTTTCGGGATGCAAGCCTTGTTGCCTTTCAGAAAATGGGTCCTAGCCATTACAATCCCAGGTTGTAGAAATTTATGTGGATGACTTTTCTCTTTGTTTAATTCTTTTAGGAAGCTCTGAAAATGCGGAAAATCATATGGACTTTCAAAAAACATCTCAGAGATTTGGTATTGAAAATGTGTAGATTAATGTTCCAACGGGAGTGGTACTTGGCCATTTATTTCGGCAAAGGTATCCGAGTTGATGCGACAAGGTCAATCATTGCAAATATTCACACCCAAAACACAAAGGGAAGTAAAGGTTTTCTAGAAGGACATGCTAGTTACTATAGAAGATTCATTGAATTTTTTTTGAAGATAGGCATTTGCTCCTCTTTCGCTTAGCTAAGGATAGTAAGAATTTTATTGGTGTCTATGACTTGCTGTGATCTTTGAAACATTGAGAAAAAGTTGGAGTGCCGAGCACAGGTTTACAAGGTCAAGCGAGATGCCTTTCTGTTATCTGATGCTTGAGGGTTTAGCTGTTAGCGGCAGCTTTAGGAAAAAGAGGAAAAATAAGCAATCCTATGCTATTTATTATATTAGTGAAAATTTATTATTAGCTGAATTAGGAATTATACCGATTCTGGAAAAAGTTTTTGGTAACGATTTTTTAGAATCAGCAGTTCATTTCTATGTTACAAAGGATATATGATATTTCATGCCTTACTCATCATTAAGTTAAATATTTGATGAAAAAACCATTGAAAAGTGATAGAGTGACTAGGTGGTTATATTATTCAGGGGTTTAATGTTACTATTGTTGATAGATTAGGAAATCTAATGTTGTAGCGATTTTCTTTCTAGATTAGCTAATCTTGGTGAAGTAACTCCACATTAATGATGATTTTCCAAATGAACATCTTTTTTCTATGTCAACAAATTCTACTGTGGTTCTTTGACATTGCGCCCAACTATTTGATCCTTTGGAAAAACACCACCTCACACTAATATATCATAAAGCGGAGATATTATTTAGAAAAGTCTTTGCATATTCACGGATTCAAGGAGAATCTCTTTTACCTTTAGTTCTGTCGATTATTCGTAGATGTGTAAGAGAGGAGGAAGTGTTTAACATATAAGAAATCTATACGGTAAATTGTATGAAACCACTTTGTTGTGTGATTTCTATATAAAGTATTATGTCTTTAGTTACGTTTGGCTTACTTGTTTAAGGATGTAACGATTAATAATAGGGAGATGTAATAGTTTGTCAACGAATGGACGACTAATCAAACCAATGAAATGCCTTTACACTGATTATGATTGAACCATTTGAAAAATGGGCTATTGATTTTATAGGGCCAATAAATCCAACATCCTTAAGTAAAAAGCATATTTTCGATTTGTCTGATTTCATTTACAAAATGAGTGAAGCTAAAAATTTGTTTCTTTTTCTACGAGAAAAAGTTGTTGTTGATTCTCTTTTTCTCAAATCTTTACTAGATTTGGTGTGCCTAGAAAATTGTTTAACAATGGTCCATGAGTTTATTTCTAATGCAATGCAGTGTGATGGAGCAGCAAAAGATGCGGCACGAGAAATCCATGTTGTATGTACAAAGAAAATGGCAGAATTGGAATCTATAAACAAAGCGATAAATTATTTTCTTACGGAGATAGTCAATGTCGTGTCGGGAAATATTGGTTGATAGATTGCAGGCTTTTTGGGCATACGGAGCCACTTGGAGAAATAACCCAGGACATACACCATATGTAAAAATTTGATATATGTCACTTAAAAAATTTACATTACCAATTGAGTTGAATAAAAAAATTTCATGCTTCTTTTGAGTTTAGTTAGGACTAGATCTCTACGAGGAAAAACAACAACGTTTTCTCCAATTAATGGGTTGAGATGAATTTCAAGAGATGTTTGATGACAAACATCATAATTGACTTATCAACGAAAAGGTAGCATGAAGCAAGACTATTCAGAAAAGAAGTTCCAACCAGGTGATTGGGTACTCCCTTTATGATTTCTAGATTTAAAATTTTAAGGGAAGTTCCTTTCGTTAGATGGGACCTTGTAAGGTAATCAGTGTTCGACAATGGAGCGAGTAGAAGTAGAAACTATTGATGGAAAAAATTCGTATTCTTGGTAAATGGACATAGATTAAAGTATTCTGCCTTGCCACCGAAAATATTTTGCAATAAAGTCACTTATTGATCGGGGCAGTGGTAAATGAACGTACCAACCTTTTTGAAAACATGAATTATTCCTCTTCTCAAAGAAAAAATATTCTTTAATAAAAAAGTAAAGATAAAATATTTTCACATGTTGGTCGGATTAGGCAGCATGATTGCGAAGGTCAGTAGAAGCATCGTTTTGATAGGAAGGTCAAAAAATTTCTAATAAAGAAAATGTTGCTTGATGTGATATTTTTAGCAACCACTTAAAGTAAGTTTAACGAGGGCCAACCTTTATGCATTGGGGTAATTAGCATGGATATTTTTATTCCAGTAACACTTAATTCTACGTACAATTATTTCACGCTTTTCGGTCATGACCAGACCTTCTTGAAAATTTTATGCACACCTTCATATACATTCATAATATTCCTATAATTTTGTTCTTTTCAAATCCCGGAATGATTAACCTTGCAATTCTTTCAAAATTTACCCTACTCTAGTTTAAGTAAGGAAATCCCACACCCTTGAATTTTTCCCTGTCCCATACAGCATCCCCTCTTTGGTACTATTCACCAGAATCACCTTAACAAATTCCTTCCCATTAAAGAAATTTTTCACTTTCCTCTTCTTCACCCTCAATTCATTTTCGGGATCTCATACACAAAGAGAAAAAAAGATACTCTGGAAACGTACGAAAGGCAAGCTCAATTTACGATGTCAGTTCGAGGAAAGTTATGTTAAAATTCAACCTATATTTTGTAAATTATCTATTCTTTTTTCATACAATATGCTTGCCTAGTGCAAGCATAATAATCTTTATATAATAATATAAACGAAATATGGTACGAGAGAAAGAACATGCAATAGCGGTGTAAAAAAGTAGTACGATCATACTTGCATGACGAGCTTGTAATACAATTTGTTCTTTTAGCAAAAACATATGTCATAGAAGTAGTCTGCTTATAAAAGTTTACAAGCAACCTTTTTACTTATTTGATGAGTACTTGTGCTATATAATATTAACTAGGAGAAAATTATTTAAAGTACAAGTGTTTTTAGTTAAAGTCATGATCATTTTTTAGTAAATATAAAGTTTTGAATTATGAAGGAGTACGGAAAATGTTTAAAAACTTGTTGCTTGGATATGATTTCCCTTTAAAACGCGACCTAAATTTCTTCTGCTTATAATAATTACCTCATAATATTAAAAATTCCACCACAATTACCAATACGACACGATTCTAAACATGCGGTGCATCTATGGCTATTTTGGTGGGATGAATCGATGATAAGATAGAAAGGGATGGTCAGACGATTGAATCCCTATCTATAAAAAATGATTTTTAAGTATTGCATACCATTTTTGTTGTTCATAAGCATTAGCGGAGAGATGCCGCATGTTAGATGTGAACCTTCGTCCTAATTGAGGTAGATCGAGACCGTCGAGTTGTAATAGTCTTGCACTATTGAGCAAGGATATCTCGTTTTAAAAGTTTAGCGAACTGTGATGCAGTGGCCCTACGATTTTCAAAGTTTAAAAAACGATCGTGTAAAGATTGGGCACGAAAATTTAAAGTCACGGAAAAATTGATAGCAAAAAATGAGCGGAAGCACATAAAAACAACGGTGTACGTGCTTTAAAATCGAAGCTCGGAGAACAGCGACGTTTCATCGTTGATAAGGACATGGACGTAGTGGAAGAAAGGTTACTTGTTCTTTCTTTGAGCAGGTAGCAGGAAACTCCTTTTTCATTCTCGAGAAATTTGTGACTTGTGAGGGAAAGTACTCCCCCACCTTTGCCTGTCATTTCGAGGATCTTTCTGACACTTCGAACCCAGCAGAGCACGGCTCACGGTGGAGGATGGATTTCACTTAATTTTTGCTTAAGATTTTAGAAAAAATGGCCGAAGAGTGTTCGAGGGCCTGCAGGCAGATCGAGGCCAATAAGAAATTGTATCATCAACTTTGATAAAAAATCTTGGCCAGAAAAAATTGAAATTAAGGCATGACACAGGAAAGAGTTGTTGAAGTAGCTAGATAAAAGCCCTCTACGGAAAAGACAAGCTGAAAAACGGGGCCACAACGGCCACAAGCAAGTTAGAAATATAAAAGAAAGTCTTCTTACCGAGTAAAGAAGGAAACGACACCGAAAATCATCGGAGAAAAGGGCCCATCTCCAAAACGAAGAAAGTGGGTACGCCTATTGAGAAACTCCTCCAAAACACCACCGGTGCATCATTGGACCCAAAGACGATTTGCGCATGGGTCTACGCCGCCGTTTGAAAGCAAAGCTCTGTTGAAGTGAAATGGCCTCTTGAATTTATTAAAGGGCCGGAAAAAAATAAGGAGCTTGATGAGAACCACGGTCCCACGAGAATGTTGAATCCCCTCCCTAGTGCAGAAGACAATTACTTGAAGCCAAGCTGCAAGAAGAAGAAGAACCGAGAAGAGCAAAGAAGAAGAAGAAGAACCATAAGTAGTAGAAGAAAGCTGTAGAAATTTGAATAATAGATCACTTATTCAAAGATTATCCGATTACACTATTTGAGCTTCTGTCACATAATATAACCTCTATGGTGATCATCGATTTAACGAATTAAAAACAATAACGTATACATTGAAACATTCGTCAATCCTATATCTGACACAGGTATGTAACAGGGAAATCTTCTGGTGAAAACACAACTATCATATATAATGATAGATAACATGTAACAATCATAGTACAAACTCTCCTGACTCATTTCAATTGTTACACTACTTCCTCTCTGGAATATGAACAAGTCACAAGTTCAAATCTATACTTTATTTATTTTTACTCTCTGTGTAATCAAGAATGAGAAAATGAATGGATCCAAGTTCGAATCTCACCAAGATGTCTTCTTAATCCTCATTAACAATCTCCCGATCGATATTGTGCAATCTCCTTGTGACTATGGTCTGGCTTGATAGTAGACTCACCCTTTCACCTGTGTGGTCTCCAATGAGCACAATGTTGCTGCCGATTAGCGATGTGTTCTTTGGTTGATTTATGGAACAATAATTGTTAATTAATTAACCATTTTCCACCACTCATCACTAGTGTATTTATGGACAGACTAAATACAGCTGGTTCGACTAAATAGCGAGAACACAACTCCATCGCTTGTCTCGTAACCATGACTGCTTGCAGTTTGGCAGGGTAATGTGCAATAGCTCAACTAAGCCCTAGGAATAGCGTAATTCCTTTTGTTGGTTACTGTCATTTTTATCCGTAGCTCGAGCGAAGTGTTTGCGAGGGAATGAATGTGTTTATAGTCAGATAACTTCTTTGAGCTAATAATATTTGGTAATCTATTTTGGTAAAAGCAGGTCTAAAAATAGACTCTTATGATATGTCTAAAAATGAGGTCCATCTATTTTTACCAACTTGACCAACCATCACAAATAGCATGTAAGAGCTCATAGACCATGATCCATGTGTCTGCAAAAAATAGACTTTGTGACAAAAATCTTTGTGTGTGCCCCCACCTAGTTTGGAGGTGTCCTTTCCAGCCCCAAGGTGGAAAGATGTTTGAGATGCCTCCTTCACATTTCTTGTTGCCATCTTCAACACTCCTCGACAAAGAAAGAAGCGCTCTTTGCATGCGACATGCAACTCCCACGCCATTGTACACGACCTTCACAAGCATGTACACAACTCCATGCATACCTTTCTGCTGACTCCTCGAGCGAATGAGCTCCAAACAAATCAATCGATATGGTGTCTATCTGTCGAATTCTTTGAATTCTTGGACTGGTGCATATATGAGACTCCTTGCGTTGTTGAACTCTTGCACCCAGCACTGCGCACTTGTTGTCAACTAGAGGGTTTGTGCTCTGGTATAGAAACATTGTCCGCACGATCTTGCACACGCATCGTCAGCCCGGTCATGCTCTTTGCTACAACGCCTTCATGGGCCTGTGATTCAGTGCAGAATCCACCATCTCATAGTTACCGCAATCTCGCTGCGGGATTATCTGTGTCAACACCCTCTCACACAGTGGTATGTTGCCTGCCTCCCTCTTCCCATACGCTTTGAAAATTTCTCTTGTATGAGTGGTTTCTTCCTCCATGATCCTCATCTTGTGGGCTGCTCACATCCCCTAGTTCACTATTACTGCCTCTTTCAGCTTTTATCCCCTCTCAGCGCCAGCGTTACTTACTCTTTCTTGCTCCCAGCAGTGAGAGCTTTCTAGTAGACATCACATCTACTTCAAGTACAGCAGGAATTCTTTTGCTACAAAATCCGCCTTCTTGACATCTGTTGCCTTGTCTTAGAGAAAAATTTTCCTTCATGAAAACAACCCTTGCTTTGTTCTCTAACATTAAATGAGATTAAATTCTTCTTTGAACTTTGAACATGCTACATCTTGTGAAAGAATGAGTTCTTAGCTCCCTCTTTGAAAGGTTATGTTCTGATACCGTGCATTATGTGTCCATTTAGCCCAACTCAACATGCAAGCGGAAATGTTCTCACAAGTCAGCAGATTCACATCTCTAGTCATGTGAAAGGAAGCGCCACTATCAAAATACTGCACCCGATCCCAGCGCTGGAACACCAACTGCATCGTTAACGGTCCCGACTCAGAATTCACCGTGACCTCACCCGGTGCGAAGATCAACTCCTTTGCTTGTTCTTCCTTCTTACATGGACAGGTGGAGTAATGTCCATGTTCGTGACAGTGAAAACACTTCACTTTGGACATGACATCACGCTCTTTACCATCATATGGGATTGAGAAGCATTCTTCTTGCCCTTCCCACTTCCTTGCTTTTGCACATTAAAGCACCAATCCTCTTCATCGGATGCCTTTGATGAAGAATCATCCACTGATATAGCTGTCTCCTCTTGCACAAGATGCGACCAAATCTAACTCCCCATCACAACATTTTCCCGACCATTGACAGAGTCTGATAAAGATGCCAACTCTTGGAAACCCAAGAACGAATCTTAAATTCCTATGTCATCACACTAGCTCTGCTCCCAAAGCTCATCCTAACGGTGGACAAACTTTGTCGAAGTATCTTGGGAATAGTGTCATTCTTCTCTGTCTTTATTTTCCCTAAGTTTGTACCGACAACCATGCAAAATCTGTCTTGCTTTAGAACAAATATGACTTTCACATCAGAATGAGCTTTGTCTACATGCGAAATTTGGATACAATGTGATCCTTCACCCTCCAACATAAATACTTTGACACCTTCTGTGTCTTCTTTTTTAACTAAACTACGGTAGCATCGATAGAAGTAGGTGTTTGGTAATTAGTGTGTCTGCGATATACATTTAATTTGTCAATCCGAGAATCGTGGTGATGAGAGGTGGCGCATATATATGTAGAATAACCTATTTCTTAAATTTTTGTCGTTTTGGTTTTCTAAGGTGGAAATGGAAATTCTAAGATGAAAACAAGTTTGGTTATATTTGAAATTAAGAAATGATATCCTATAATGATTTACCAACTTGAAACTTAAAAAAAAAAAGAAAGTGAAATTTACAATGGCAGAGACTTGAAAGGAAATGAAAATGTCTTTGCTGAATGAAAAGGTCTTTGCTAATCTAATAAATCAAAGCAGGTGAACTGGTGAGCACATGAAAACAAACTATTCTTCTTTTCAGCATTAAACACAAAAGAAACTATGCTTAAAAGGAAATTCAAAATTGCCAACAAAATAAATCTAAATCAGATTACATCAATTTATCTTCGATCCTTCATCATTCAAATCTGTTCCTGATTTTTTGGAGATAATCATAAACAACCCGAATGCATGATATCATGAAAGCCAGCTAATATCAAACCATACATTCATGATTCAATCCCTCACCATCGATCCCATTTGTAGCTTTCGGTATGGCCGAAGATGTCATGCACAATTGTCTGTGTTTCTGAGAAAGAAACTGTACTAAACTACACATTTCTGTAAATCCCTCACCATCTGATCCATTGTAGCTTTGGGCTGTTGAAGGTCTTGTGGCAATAACCTGTAAATTTCTGGAGAAAAACTGACTAATACTAAACTACACATTTCATAATACAATCCCTCACCATCGATCCAATTTTAACTTTGGCTTTGGAAACAACCCAAATACATGACTCCAATATATAATTCAACTCTTTGAGCAAATAAGCAAAACTGAAATAGACAATAATCATAAAATTAAGCAGAAACTATGAAAAGCAAATTAGCAATGACAGTATGATATTGAATTCCATGTCATTGAGTAAAAAAATTGTTATGAAAATGTACACGAGAACTTTCTCTATGCTGAAAGCAAAGAATATGAAATCAGTGATTAACATATAAAACATGAAAGAGAGAAGTGAAATGTAAATTATAAAAGTTTATAAACAGAAATGAAGCAAATGAAATGTATAAACATATGAATGGATTATGGCACAATGAGCTTTAAAGAAACGAAATAAGAACTATACATTAATGCACAAAACCTTAGCTGAGCAGGGGCCCTCTACACCAGCCTTGGCAACGATCTTCAAATACGAATTTCGGTTGAAAACAGAGTCTTCTTATATTAAAAAGCAGTCATTACAGAAAGGTGATGTTACGGCACAAGTGCAGCGTAATCACATTACAGAGCAGAATAATAAAAGATAACAGAGACTAACATCGACTAACTCTATATGCGTATGCAAACGCGTTATATATAACAAAAGAAATATAACTGTCTCCTAAAGTTCATGCTGGTGGAGAACACGTAGACCATTACGTCCATGGATCTAGGATCATGGCCGTGTTGGAAAGTAAATCTACGAGGAGTGGATGCTTGAATTCGACTAAGGAGCCATGTACAGATGTCGATTTATCCTCCGCAACTTAGAAACGTCCGTATGAATCTTCATGTGACACGAAACAGAGTCCTGCCAACATGAGACTCTATGGTTGACTTCCATGTGGACTCCTTTGACTGCGGCTTCTTTAGATGAGTTTGCTCGAACCAATAGGACACGAACCATGTCCACATCATTCCTGACCTGCCCATGTGGCTCGTTTTCCTTGTAGACACCTGTAGCATAGAGTTTCACAAAATAGCTGCGGAAAGTTGCAGCAGTTGTGGAAAGTGGCAAGATTCCGTAGCTGAATGAACAAAATCTAAATCAAATAGCAAACACAAAAATATAATTAAAAACCATGTTAGATGCTCTTTTGCACATGATATTGACAACTTGGGAGGTTCAGGTGAGTGAAAAAGGTACAGAAAAGTGTATGGAAAAGATGCATATTTGAGACTCAACATACCCCCACTGTGAAGGTGTTGCATGTCCTCATGCAACCAAAATTTTGATAATCTTTCTTCAATTCATGTGCCTTGACACTTCAGCCAGCACATCCAATCCTCTCCTCTTCTTCCTTGGTACTGCCAACATTCTGGGTTTCTTCATTAAGCACCTAAATTTGATATTAACGAGTGCTCTGCTCAACTTCTGGCATTTCCTTTTCAGTTTCTTATTCTTCTTCTTCCATATTCCCAAATGTAGCATGGTATTATCATGGATGATTTTGTCCAGTTTGCCTTGTTCTTTCAATGTCTCATTTTCATTTTTGATGTGCCTATTTAAAAGCTCTAGCTCAAAATTTTCCTGTTTTAGTGATTGGACTAAATCATCCTGTAATGTATGAGGCTGAATGGACGAAGTACTTGGACCTGTAGCTGCCTTTTCCAAAGATTCTATATAGTCATATACTTCCTGCTGCTTGGGGTCTATTTCAGGTGTCATTTTTATTGGGTTGTCCCCAAAATGCCGTGAAGGAGAGTTATCTTCAAAATCTGGCTCAGAAGGGCTCACATCAATATCTTGCTGAGAATGGGATGGAGTATGTTCAATGTCTGATTGGGAATGAAATGAACCAAGTTCACTAACTGACTGAGATGAACTATGGTCAGTTGGGGACTGTTCAGATGTCTCCTCACCCAAATCAATGAAATGAGGACCCTTAATTTGTGTTTTCCTCAATTTCCCTTTAAGCCTGCTGCTTCTTCTCACACGCTGTGGTACACTATCCTTTTGTTTTTGTTTTCCTTTCTCTATCTTCTTGGGTATAGATGACTGTTTTTGAAGATAAACTAATCTTTCAGATAACACTTGATGATCTTCTTCTTCAGAAGAAGGAGTTTTATGTACAACCTCAATAATTTTTCTCTCTTTTGGTGTTATTGGCTTCTTACCCTTGATTTCTTTCTTCTTCCTTTTTGACAGTCTCTCTTCCCTATCAGTTCTTTCAATTGCAGTAGTAGGAGTATTTTGGATTTCATCAATTATTCTTTTTCTCCTACTTCTTCTTGCTATGCTACCTTCAGGAATTCCCTGAGTAGGAGTAATTTGGGTTTCAACATTTATTCTTTTTCTTCTACTCCTTCTTGTTGAACTACCTTCAGGAATTTCCTGAGGTTCCTCAAAGAAATTTCTAACTAGAAATTGTTCCCAAGTGTCTTTCTTTTCCTTTAACTCTTTTTCAATCAGAATTTTTACAAGGCCGTGGTGATATAGATGGGGTTCTACATCTCCCAAATGTTTTTGAACAGTCACGGACATTTCCTTCAAACTATTGAATAGAAAATATGGGAGATTGAGAGTTTGATTATCTAGAAAATTCATCAATAACCTGGTATGGTACATATACATGGACCCAAAACGGCTTTCACATGTAATGAATTTCTGAACAACTAGCAGTAAAGTAGCCCATTCCTCTTTCAATGCATGCACAGGAATTCCTCTTTTAAAAAAAGTTATGTCCATACCTTGGTTTCGTAAGATTGTTCTCCATGCTTCATCACTGATGCTTTTATTCTTAAACCAACGCTCACCCTCCTGAATAAGTTCCGTGGCTGTTGCTATAGATGCTTCATTGACCGCAAACTTAAGGTCTCCAATCTCTGCTTCCAAGCCATTAAACGACCTTGCGAATGCCTTCGTCACTTCTTTATGATAACCTATGAATTTCTGGATAAACTGCAGCCAATTTGCTTTCTTCAATATCTCCTTTACTTGCGGATATCCCTCTATAAACTTAGGTCCTTCCGGCTCTGCGCTTAGCAATTTACCCATTTCTCTTTTCTGATCTTCACAAATTTGCCTGCGTGAGGGTTCAAATAGAAATAGAACGGTTGAATGCACAGGAACGAGCACAATGACTGTGGGAATGTATCATAAAATGGGAATGAGCACCATAAACGGAATGGAGTGAGACTGTGGGTAGATATCCGAGAGTGAGAATGAGCACAATGAACGAAATGGAGTGAAACAGAACAGAGTGGGGTTTCGTAAACACGGCAGAGACACGACAGAGAGATTAACAAAGTATAACACATTCGACAACGTTTTGAATTTTGGTGGCTGCACAATAAATATGAGCACGTTTTAACAACAGTTATGGATTTATGCGGCTGTAAGAGTCCGTGGTCAAATCAAATACGTCTCATTGTCGCTAGTGGAATATTGGAACATGAGTGAAAATCGGAAATTTAATGATGGAACCGTTTGTGAATGAATGCGAGAGGATAATATGGAGATCGTGAAAGGTTACGAAATTGTCAATATAATCATTGCACGTAATGGATAGAGCTCATGGTTCAGAACTATATAAAAATGTGTTTTTCAATGCTATTTGAAATAAAGTTTATTCATACCTTTGGAATCTTTGCCTTTTCCCTTGGTCTTCAACTAATTGATCTCCATTGGTGTCTTGAATGCTCCATGTCTTCATTTTTGATCCTCTCACCTGCATTTTATTTCATAATTATGGAAATAACGTCTGACTGTACATTCTTTTTGAAAACAGAGTAGTAGCTGCGGAATCTGCTTCTGGCTGCGGAAACTGGAGTCAGCTGCGGAAACAGATGTCAGCTGCGGAAACTGACACAACTATTACTTGGATGAATGGAAATGAACAGATGACAAATGACCAGATGGAAATGGTAATGAAAAAGATTTTTATTGATGGAATGGAATGAAATGGATAAAATGAAGTGGAATGGGGTGAAATGAAATGAAATGAAATGGAATGAAGTGGAATGAAATGAAGTGGGTGGTGACAAAACTTGTGAAATGAAAGAGAGATTTCTTTTTTGGAAAATATAGAGTGTCAGGTGTTCCTGATTTTCACCCTATATTTTCTGCATAAGACTGCCAATCAATGATTGGTTTTCAGGCTTATACCATTTTTTTTTTTTTTTTAAAAACTGAAAAGAATAAAAGCTAGGCTGGTGGAGAAGAAGAATTCTTCTGTACCAACCTGATTGCAGAAATTTCTTGAAACAATTTGACAAAATACTTTTTTGAGAGTGGCTTATGATAAATTTTCAATCTATGGCCATTCACAATAAGAGGAGTTTGAAACTCATCAATGGTCTTGATTCTTACTGCTCCATCGCTAAAGATCTTGTCAATTTCATATGGCCCAAGCCAATGAGTCTGAAATTTTCCTTGAAATATTTAAACTTGGAATCAAATAACAATGCCCAATCTCCTTCTTGAAACTTCTTCTCTTTGATATACTTGTCATGCCATTTAGCTCTTTGATATTGAACTAGATCAGTTCTTAAAATTGCTTCTTGTCTGATCTCATCTAGCTGATTCAATTGCTCCATTCTATGCTTTTGGGCTTCTGATAAGTCCATCCCCAACTGAACTGCTATCTTGAAGGTCTTGACTTGGAACTCAATGGGGAGCAAGACTTCTTTCCCATAAACAAGTTCATAGGGAGAATGTCCTGTTGTATTTCTCCATGTAGTTCTGTAGGCCCACAAGGCTTCAGGAAGCCTTTCTGCCCAATCTCTTCTATGTAGATGAACAGTTTTGGTGATGATGCTTTCAAGAACTTTGTTTGTAGACTCCACTTGACCATTTGCTTGCGGATGGTAAGGAGTAGATCTTCTGTGCTTGATTTTGTATTCTTCCATCAATTTCTCCACCAAGTTGGATGTGAATTGGCTTCCCTGATCTATCACAATTTCTCTTGGAACACCAAAGCGAGTAAAAATATCCTCATAAATAAAATGAACAACTGAATTTTCAGTAGCAGATACTAATTCTTTGGCTTCTACCCATTTAGTAACATAATCAGTACAAACCAATATATACTTTTTTTGCTTAGATGGTGGATTAATAGGTCCAATGAAATCTAAAGCCCACTTTTCAAAGGGTTCAATGAGTACCTGTGTTTGCAGTGGCATTTCATTTGAAAGGGTAGGTTTCCCTACTCTTTGGTAGCTGTCACACCTTTTGACATATTGTTTTGCATCTTTGAAGAGGGAAGGCCAATAATATCCTAAAGAAAGGATTTTATAAGCTGTCCTTTTGTCTGCAAAGTGTCCGCCGCATGGTTCATCATGACATGCCTTAAGAATATCAGGCATTTCATCTTCCCTGACACATCTTCTGATCACAAGATCTGGCCCTATTTTAAACAATTCATTAGAAATCCATGAATATTTTGAACTCTCCTGAATAATTTTTTGTTTTTCTCTTGGAAATAAATGTGAAGGTAGTTTCCCTGTAACCAAATAGTTAGCAATATCTGCATACCAAGGAGTCTTAATAGTTACTGCAAACAAGTATTCATCAAGAAACTTATCCTCTACAGGAGAATCTTCTTTAGTATTCTGAATCCTAGACAATAAATCAGCTACTGTATTTTGTTTTCCTGGTCTATCCAACACAGTAATATTGAATTCTTGCAAAAGTAAGAGCCATCTTGTCACTCTGCCATTAGTAACAGGTTTGTTCATCAAATATCTAATTGCAGAATGGTCAGTATGAATAAAAGTTTCATAGCCTTTTATGTAATGTCTAAACTTATTAATTGCATGAACAACAACTAAAAACTCTTTTTCAGTCACAGTATAGTTCAACTCTGTGGGAGTCAAATTTTTACTGGTATAATAAATGGCATAAGGAACTAAATCTTTTTGACCCAACACAACTCCTAGAGCTGTATCTGAAGCATCCGTAGAAATATGAAAAGGGAGTTTCCAATTTGGTCCTCTCAAGATAGGTGCTTCAGATATTCTTGTTTTCAAAGTTTCAAAGGCTGATTGACAATCAGGATCCCATTTGAATTCACAGTCTTTTGTAAGCAGTTTGAAGAGTGGAGATGCTATTTTAGTAAAGTTTTCTATAAATCTTCTATAGTATCCAGTAAATCCTAGAAAACTTCTAACATCTCTTTGAAAATTTGGAATAGGCAACTTGGAGATGACTTCAACTTTTGATCTATCAACCTTAATCCCATCTCCCGAAATATGATGTCCTAAAACAATCCCTTCAGTAAACATCATAAAGCATTTTTCATGGCTTAATGAAAGGTTTGTTTCTTTACATCTTATGAGAACTTTTTCCAAATTTTCTAATGCCTCTTCAAATGAATTACCATAAACTCTAAAATCATCCATATAAACCTCTACACAATCATGGATTAGATCAGAAAAAATTCCTAGTACTGCTCTTTGGAATGTTGCTGGTGCATTACATAACCCAAAAGGAAGCACTCGGTAGGAAAAAGTTCCCCATGTACAAGTAAATGTGGTCTTATCTTGATCTTCAAGTGCTACCTGAATTTGATTATAGCCACTAAAACCATCCAAAAATGAAAAGTACTTTTTACCTGCTAATGTATCTAATACCTGATCAATAAAAGGCAAAGGAAAGTGATCCTTCAAAGTTGCTTTGTTCAATTCCCCGTAATCAATGCATACCCTCCATTTACCATTCTTTTTAGGTACTATAACCAAAGGAGAAACCCATCGGCTATCTGAAATTGGATAAATGAAGTTTACATTGAGTAGTTTTTGGAGCTCTTCTTTCACTATCTCCCTAAGATTTGGATTCATCCTTCTTTGAGGTTGTCCGATTGGTCTACTGTTTTCCTCAATATAGATATGATGGATGCAAGTCTTAGGATCAATACCTTTCATGTCAGTATACTCCCATGCAAATGTAGTAGAATGTTTTTGCAAGATTTTGATTAGTTCTTCTTGTTGTGACTTTTCCAAATGTTTGTTGATATTCAATGTTTTTCCTGGAAAAATCTCAATAGTAGAACTACCAAACTCTTCCATAGAGTAAAGAGACATTTGTCTTAATGATAAATATTCTATGTCAGATTCCAACTGAAATTGTGTGGGGTCATATTCTGAAGATGTCTCAAAATTTTCTAATGTGTTCAAAATTTGACTATCCTCACTGATTTCAGAAATGGTAAAGACAGGTTGTATAATGTCCTCATCGTCGACCCATTCATTGTCTCCTACTTCTGTGATTACTCTTGCTGGAGGATACAAATTGAATTTCTTTGTTGAATTACCATTAGAAATGTACATGTCCCCAGATCTACAACTAATAAAAGCATCAGCTGTGGCTAGCCAAGGTCTTCCTAAGATAAGTGGGTGCCCTCCTAGATTACTCTGGGGAGTCAAAATCATAAAATCTACCGGATATTCCCAAGAATCTAAGGAGACTGAAATATCTTCTAATACACCATCTGGTTTAATAATTGATCGATCTGCAAGTTGCAGTAAAGTAGGTGTAAAAATAAGGTTAGGAAGTTTTAGCTGGTCCATAGTCTGTCTACTCATAATGTTGATAGCGGCCCCTAAGTCAATCAATGTGTTTGGAATTTCTATCCCATTTATATGTGTCTTGACAATTGGACTTCCGGGATCTACATACTTCTGCATGGTAATTTTTCCCATCATAATGTCTGCAATCTTTCCTACCAGGTGGATTCTTCTTGTGTCCTTTAGCTTCCTTCCTGGTCTTTTGAAACTCAACTCCTTTATGGTTTTTGCTAGAATAGGAATTTCTCGAATGGCTTGTAGCAGTGGAATCTTGATACAAACATTCTTCAATTCATCTAGAAAGTCATAGTTAGGCAACAAGATTTGTTTTTCCACCCCCTTATCAATTTGTAGTCTTTCCGGAAAAGGAGGTGTAGATGAAGATGTTGGTTGCTCAACTATAGGAGTTGTGGGTGTTAACTTTTCTTTTTCTTTTTGCATGCTTGAATTTTGAAGAGATTCTTCCTCAGAACCTTTATTGACTTGAAGAGAGTCCTCCTCAGAGGTATCTTGCTCTTGAATATCTATAGAAGTTTTTTCTAAAACTCTACCAGATCTGAGTTGTACATCGTTGAGAGGAACAATCATATAGGTAGGAAATTGTTGTCCTTATACCATATAAGTATTCTGAGGATTTTTATTATTAGGATTTGGAAATGGCTGAGCTGGAAGTTGATTTGTCTTCTGTTGGTATGGGAGCATGAGTTGAGGATTTGTATTTTGTTGAGAAGGTTGTTGTTGTGAAAATGGCAATGAAAGTTGTGGATTTGGGCTTGGAAGTTGTGGAGCTTGTTGATTTTGAAAAGATGGAGGATATTGATAAAATTGAGCAAATCTCCCATAAGGATTTTGCATCCCTTGTACCCATGGCTGATATGAATTTTGATGTTGGGGCCAAGGTTGTTGCCAAGGATTCCAATTTGGTGAGGTTTGAAGATTCATAGGGTTGTTAAACTCTTGAGTTTGTTGTCCCTGCCAAGGTCTCCTTGCGACAAAACAGAGAGATTCTACTGAATTTGGGTCTTCTTGAAAGATAGCTTTGAGTCCAGGAATTGAAGGACAATCCTTGATCTCATGATTCTCTGAGCAAATCATACATGTTTCTACAACTTTTGCATCCAAGGGACATTCCCTTAAAGCATGTTTATTCCTACATTTCGGACAAAAGATGGCTAAAGCATCTGTTTCTGCTTTCTGCTTGTTTTGGATTTTAAGGGTGTCTAGTTGTTCACTAAGGCTCCCCAAGATATCAGTTTTGAATTCATCAAGCATATTACCAATCTTTGCCCTACTTACTGATCCAGTTGCAGATTTGTTAGCCCTAATAAGAGAAGGATCCCTAGGCCCTTTTCCTGTTTTAGATTTTCCTCTTGAGAGATGGACACATAGTTCTGTTATGTCACGAAGTGGAAGTTGAGAAATGTCTCCTTTCCCATCATGTTTAAAATATCTATCCATTCATCTCTAATGGCTTTTAATATGAGGGCTTTCAAGGTTTCATCATCTAAGTTGCTCATCTTTGCTCTTTTCAAGTTGTATTGAAATCTTTCAAGTAAGTCTTCCAAATTTTCATCTTCTTTTTGCATCATTTTGAATACCTCATCCTTGTGATTGGTGGGCATACAATAGTCCAAGTATCTATCCAAAAATTCTTGTTTCATATCATTCCAAGTCCTAATAGATTGAGTGGCTAATCCCATGAACCATTTCAAAGCAGCTCCCTTCAATGTTGAAGGAAACAGTTTGAGTTTTTGAGAGTCTTCCATATAGTCATAAGTTTGGCACACGACTTCAAACTCAAACAGAAATGTTTCAGGATCCTCACTTCGCAATCCATAAAAGTTAGGGAGAACAGATGGTGAGATATTTTTCATTGTTGCATGAGTTTCTTCATCAACTATAGGGAATCCAAGCAAATTGTCCCTATTTCTACCATCATTTCCTTCACCATTGTTATCTCCATTATCTCCTCCTCTTCTACCTCCACCTCTATTTATTACTTCCTCCGCCATGATAGTTTCTTTAGAGTCCTTATAGTCCTCTAGTTCTTCTACCAAGGAAGGATGAGAGAAAGTCTCTTTGTTTTCTAAGTGGGTTTTAGTAGGTGGTATAGGAGAATCCTCTAATTCAGCTGTTCCTTGACTTCCAAAAAATCTTAAGGCTAGGGGTAGATGGTGGTGAATCTGGTCTATGCCTTGAAGAAGATGGAGTTGTGAAAATCGAACTCTTGGCTTTAGCTATAAACCTTCCCCTAGAATCTTTTGCTCTATGCATGTCATTTTTATTTATTTTTTATTTATTTATTTATTTATTTTTAAAAGTTGGGCTAATAATTCTCTTTCTGATCTTCCAGGTCACACTAGGTGCAAGAAGAGAGCATACTTAAGAAATTACTGAACCAATAACTCTCTTTTCTGATCCTCCAGATCACACTAGGTGCAAGAGGAGAGCATACTTCAAGAAGTTATCAAGTTTTCCCTTCTTTTAGAATTTTTGTGTGTTTTTTTTTAAGAAATTGGCTACCTAGTTACACTTCCCCGGCAACGGCGCCAAAATGTTTGGTCAATTTAGTGTGTCCTAAATTGCTGCATTTAATTTGTCAATCCGGGAATCGTAAGCTGATGAAGTGCGGCACACTATATGTGCAAGATAAC
This sequence comes from Pinus albicaulis, assembly GCA_034641835.2. Taxonomy (NCBI): domain Eukaryota; kingdom Viridiplantae; phylum Streptophyta; class Pinopsida; order Pinales; family Pinaceae; genus Pinus; species Pinus albicaulis. The sequence goes on from CM076581.1 coordinate 788,800,568, forward strand.
CTATTTCTTAACTTTTTGTCGTTTTTGGTTTTCTAAGGTGAAATGTAAATTCTAAGATGAAAACAAGTTTGGTTATGTTTGTTCAAGGAAGTGATATCCTCTATAATGATTTACCAACTTGAAACTTTTAAAAAACAAATTGAAATTTACAATGACAAGACTTGAAAGGAAATGAAAATGTGCTGCTGAAATGAAAAGGTGCTGCTAATCTAATAAATCAAAACAATGAACTATTGAGCATGAAAACTAAACTATTCTTGCTGCCAACTAAACATAAAAGAAACTTTGCTTAAGGAAATTCAAAATTGCAACAAAATAAATCTAAATCAGATTACATCAATTTATCTTCTGATCCTTCATCATTAGTCCAGCTATGATTTTCGGAAGTAATCATAAACAACTTGAGTAACTGATATCTAACTTGCATAAAGTAAACTAATATCAAACCATACATTCATGATTCAATCCCTCACCATCAGTCCAGCTGTGGCTTTCGGAGGCAACTGAAGATGTCATGCACAATTTAATATATCTAATTTTACAGAAAGGAAACTAATACTAAACTACACATTTCATAATACAATCCCTCACCATCAGTCCAGCTGTGGCTTTCGGAGGCAACTGAAGATGTTATGAGCAGCTTAATATATCTAAATTTGCATAAAAGAAACTAATACTAAACTACACATTTCATAATACAATCCCTCACCATCAGTCCAGCTGTGGCTTTCGGAGGCAACTGAAGATGCTATGAGCAGCTTAATATATCTAAATTTAACTACTGAAGAAAATAAGCAAAACTGAAATGAACAAAGAAATACTGAAATTAAACAGAAACTGTGAAAAGCAATTTAGCAGCAGAACAATGTTAGTTCCATGTCATTAGTCAAAAAGCTATGAAAATGCCCGGGCTACCTATCTATAATCTGAAACAAGAACACTGATCAGTGATTAACAACATAAAACATGAAAGACAGAAGTGAAATGTAAATTATGGAAGTTTATAAACAGAAATGAAGCAAATGCAATGTATAAACATATGAATGGATTATGGCACAATGAGCTTTAAAGAAACGAAATGAGAACTATACATTAATGCACAAAACCTTAGCTGAGCAGGGGCCCTCTACACCAGCCTTGGCAACGATCTTCAAATACGAATTTCAGTTGAAAACAGAGTCTTCTTATATTAAAAAGCAGTCATTACAGAAAGGTGATGTTACGGCACAAGTGCAGCGTAATCACACTACAGAGTAGACTAATAAAAGATAACAGAGACTAACATCGACTAACTCTATATGCATATGCAAACGCATTATATATAACAAAAGAAATATAACTGTCTCCTAAAGTTCATGCTGGTGGAGAACACGTAGACCATTACGTCCACGGATCTAGGATCATGGCCGTGTTGGAAAGTAAATCTACGAGAAGTGGATGCTTGAATTCGACTAAGGAGCCATGTACAAATGTCGATTTATCCTCCGCAACTTAGAAACGGCCGTATGAATCTTCATGTGACACGAAACAGAGTCCTGCCAACATGAGACTCTATGGTTGACTTCCATGTGGACGCCTTTGACCGCGGCTTCTTTAGATGAGTTTGCTCGAACCAATAGGACAAGAACCATGTCCACATCATTCCTGACTTGCCCGTGTGGCTCGTTTTCCTTGTAGACACCTTTAGCATAGAGTTTCACAAAATAGCTGCGGAAAGTTGCAGCAGCTGCGGAAAGTGGCAAGATTCTGCAGCTGAATGAAAAAAATCTAAATCAAATAGAAAACACAAAAATATAATTAAAAACCATGTTAGATGCTCTTTTGCACATGATATTGACAACTTGGGAGGTTCAGGTGAGTGAAAAAAGGTATAGAAAAGTGTATGGAAAAGATGCAGATTTGAGACTCAACAGTAGGCTTTGGAACTTCTTTCTCTATGAACTCCAACAACCCATTATCATCTAACACCGCCTCCATCCTGTCTTTCCATGAAATATAATTCGAGCTACCCTCCAGGGCATACTCCAATCGCAATCTGTTGAAAGACATCTCAACTTTGACACCAAGAAAACACTGCTGCAAATTCGAATTCCACCAGCTGAAAACTCAACCGCTTCTGATCTGAAATTTGTGAGAACAAAGTATTTCTAGTACAAAGATCGACTGTAGGGGCATTTACTGGATATTTCTCCTTTCAAAGAAAGGATGGATCCAGAGGTGTTAGTATGAATCCTTTGTCGAAGTGTACGAAAAAGGACCACTTTAGCTACGCATAACTAATAGCCCTAACAACACAAGTGACTGCCAATATCTTCAGATCTGCGATTAGTTAGATAAGAAAATAGCTGCAAAACACCAGATCTATGTATGGAAAGACATTAAGCAGTAAAATAAAGGGTTTTCTCCATGGATCCAACAGACGAGACAAGAACACAATTTTTTGAAAGATTTTTTATATTACAGGGCACCTGGGAGGAAAACAAGAAGGTGTATCCAGCTCTCCTCAATGGGATGGGTTCTTTGTAGTCCTCAGCACTTCAGATCTAAGCTTTCTTTCTCTAGTAGGTGTAGAAAACCCAATGCAAAAATGAAGCTCAATGGGAGCAAATGATGAAAAAAGAGACCAAGTGTATAGATCCAGAGTGAGCTAATAGGCAACAAAAGGTGAAGAATGATGGGGAAAACCCTCCTATTTATAACAAAATATTGGGTCATTCTAGATCTTGGTGCATGATTAAAATAATGTTAACCAAATCTAGATCCACCTTTTATGGAATAATTTATTATATTTGTTGGAGGGAAAGGGTCTTTGACTTGGGTCAAATCCCTTGATTAGTCAAAAATAAATAAATAAATGATTTATTTATCTTTTTAAGGAAGTGGTTGGAAGATAATCAAATAAATAATGATTTATTTAATTATTTGTGGGTGATTTGGTCATATTTAACAAGGAATATTATCTAAATAGGATTTAAATAATTATTCCTAGAAATTAATAAGATAAATAAATGTTTATCTAATTAATTTCTTTGATTTTGGGTTAAAAATGACTGGGAATAACCATTAAATTATGATTTAATTAATTATTCCATGAGGAAAATCAAACAAATATGGGTTTGTTCAATATTTCCTTTTGGGGTTTCCTGTTTTAACATAGTGAAAGCGGTTTTACTTAGGGTAAAACTAGTCTTACATGGTGTACTTGGGTCCATCTAATGATAATAAGTTAGATGACCAAAAAATGGTGTAACAAGAGGCTACCTGGCCCTCTTACAGACTCTGCCTAAAGAAATAAAATGTAATCACTGTAATAGATCCGATGATCAACCTGGCTCTGATACCATGTATAAATTTGAATAATAGATCACTTATTCACCAAGATTATCCTGATTACACACTATTTGAGCTTCATGCATAATACATAACCTCTTCTACCATTGATCTTCAATTTGTGGAATTAAAAACAATCGCATGCGCACATTGAAACATTAATCAATCACACATATCAACACATTATGTAATGGAGAAATCTTACAGCTGAAAACCCCAAACTATCTGTATATTATAATGATAGAGAACATGTAACAATCATAGTACAAACTCCTCACAAGCTCTCAACACTATCTCCAGTTGTTACACACTAACTAGCTCAGATATGAACAAGTCATAAGTTCAAATCTCCTCCACTTGTTAGCCTGCCTCTACTGCGCAATCCAAGATGAAGAATGAATGGATCCAAGTTCGAATCTCACCAAGATGTACTGCGCAATCCTCATTGGAAATCTCAATCAATGTGTGTGCAAATCTGATGCACAATTATAGTCACAATTGATAGTAGACTCACCCTTTCACCCACCTCTAACACTGGTCTCAACTGAACTGTCCATGCACTGCAGTTAACTGATGTATTCTTTAGTTGATTTATGAGTTAATAATTAGTGAATTAATTAATAATTAATTCACACCACTCATCACTAGTGTATTTATTAGTTAGACTAAATACAACTAGTTCAACTAAGTTAAACCGAACACAACTCCATCAACTGTCTCATCAACTCCACCAAACTCTGCCACATGAGTTCTAACTGAAGTGAACCATGCAATAGCTCAACTAAACCCTAGGAATAGCGTAATTCCTTCTGTCAGCTACATGTGCCACATCCGTAGCTCGAACTGAAGTGCTGCAAGAGGATAAGATAATGTTTATAGTCCAAATATTATTAAGAGCTAATAATATTCGACTGATCTATTTTTAGACTGGCAGTCTAAAAATAGACTCTGCCTAGTATTTCTAAAAGTAGAGGTCCATCTATTTTTACCAACTTGACCAACCATCCACAAATAGCATCCTGCAACTCATAGACCATGATCCATATGTCTAAAAATAGACTTTGCGACAAAAATCACCTGTGTGGCCCCCCACCTAGTTTAGGTGATCACTTTCCAACTAAGGTCAGGAAAGATGTTTCAGGATGCCTCCTTCAATGTTTCTTGTTGCCATCTTCAACAAGAACCGGAAGAGGAAGAAGTGTTTACTGAAACCCCGAGGGATACTGAGGTCCCTTAAGAAAACACAGCCCTTGTTGAGATAGAAAAGGAAGAAGACTCGGTAGCTCCTGCTGCTCGGATAGTCGAGCTAGAGCTTCAAGTACAGAACTTAGAACAGCTCGTAGCTAAAACACAGGAGGAAAAAAAACAGAATAAAGAATAATTCATGACGGAGATCCAAAAGAAGAAAGGAGAAGTTAGGGTATGGAAGTACCGTGCTTCGCAATGTTTTAGATGACTTAAAAAGGTGACGAAGAAATTGAAGAACAAAAAAAGGATGAATTCTGAAACATTGCAGACTGATGATAGTATGCCAGAGCAGAAGTGAGCTGGAACACTCAAAATTTTGAAGGATTTTTGCAGAGTTAAAGAGTTGTGCGAGGACACAAAATAGCTTAGGGATGGGAGGATGTTAGCCCCCTAATTTGCTCTCTTTTTACCATTTTCCCCTTCCTAAATTGTAACCATTTACCTCTGTTTCACCTCCTTTATGCACCCTCATCTTGCACCAGTCCAAGCATGGTGACACATTTCATATAAAACTTTATTCTTCATTTTTTAATTCAATTTAGCATTAATTAAATATTTATTACATGATTTCTTACTTTTAAAACACTTTTGTAACTTATCGATATCTCCAAGGTTGTTTGATGGTTAGAGTCCTTACCATGACCGCTGATCTTAGTGCAGGATTGGATCTTGCACCATTGCCAGCACAACAGATATTTGCAGTAGATCCAACCTCCTCGATCATCGCCTCGTCTTGAGCCATTTCAGCCACGACAACGAATGATTCAAAGGCAGCCAAGACTAATCCGTGAAGGGCGAAAGCTGGTTAGCTACGACCAGTTTTGAAAAACCGTCTTATCTTGAAGGCCGAAACTAAATTCTTCATTTTGTTATGAATTAGTTGAATGATATGTTTTTTCCTTCGGCCAACAAATCTATATAATGTAAAGTGTAAATAGGACCTAAGAGAGGAGAATTTTGGAAACAGAGTTTCTAGAGCGAAGTTGATAGGCGGTAACCAGTTGTTTTGTTATCGCCCAAATCTGGGCTGGACATTGTATCAATGCATGTATTCGCCTCATTGAATTAATAAAAGGTTTTTCCGCCTCATGTTTTAGAAATTATGTTTATGTTTTTAAGCTGATGAATTAACTGGTTTACTGAGTAGCGTTTTAACTTAAAAAGGGAAACACGCTGGTTGGCTAGGGCCCAGCCAACCCAACACGTTTACCCTATTTTCTGTTTCCTTTAATGTGTGTTTAAATTATTAAAGTGTGATTTAACTTTCAGCACATGTATTCCTGTCTTACTGAAAACGGATCCGTCTTGTGAAGTAGTTGTATTTTCTTTCCCTGCAATTTACTTTCCTGCACTTGATTTCAGATTGGCTTTCATCCGCCTGGTACAAGCAGGAGAAAAAAACCTGCACCAGTGCACGTTGGTGTGATATTTTCTTTTACTGCAATTTTGTTTATTTGGTTTTCCACCGCCTGGTACAAGCAGGAGAAATGAACCTGCACCATTGCACGTTGGTGTGATGCAGCAAGTTTTCTTAATCTTCTTTCCGTGATTTTCTTTCTTTCTTTAAATGTTTATGATAGGACAAATGATTGTTTCTTTACTTCTGCATTTTGTTAAAATCGGAAACATTCACTTTTATGTGTGCAATTTGATTTAATAGAAAAATAGCACTTGCAATAATTGAACACTTGTTTTAAGGATTAAAAGCTAAGTGCAGGAAGCTCTGATCTGATACAAGAACCAGTTTCTTGCCACAAGATCTGAGTGCTCTGAACCTTGAAAAGTTCGAGCCCTTGCATGAAGTAAAAAAATCCTTCAGTAAAGACACTATTTAAACCTTCTACATAAATCTCTAATCCTGCACTAGTGCAGGAAAAATTAATGCAAGAAGGAAATCTCTAAGGAAGCAGGTTTAAGGGCCCATCTAACAAGGCTGCTAAAGTGTCTCTGCTAAGGGAAAACACACACTCAGTAGATTAAATAACCATTAGCGGGAGTGATTGCCTTTTTATCTTTAATTCTCTCTTCCAAATGCATACTTTATCGTTCCAGTCTTATATTATTTTTGTTGGTTCAAGTTGCCTTCTTCTCTTTTGATTTGATTATGCAATATTTCTTTTAAAGAAATTAGGGATTTACATTAGAAAGATTCATACCATATATATCATTGTTTGTGCTTCGTCTCTTAGTTTACGAATCACCTGGGTTGACAAATTAAGTGTTGAGGAGTTTGCTTAAGTGTAATTCCTACACCCAACATTTTGGCGTTGTTGCCAGGGAGGTGATTTGATTTGGTAAGAATTTTCTGATTGTGCAATAGAGGTAACTTTCCTTTATTTCTGCAGTGTTGTTTTTTTGAAGGAATTTTACTTGTGTTAATTGATTTCTGACAGCATTTTTTTTAGAAGTTGTTTGTTATTATTCTTTTTTTATTTTCTTTTGAAATGAATGACTAGGAAAGGTAAGGGTTTGAAGCCCACTAAGGGCCGAAAGAATTCTGAAAACAATTTTCATATTGGGTCTCCTTCTATCAGCAGGAAGCCCAATCCAATTCAAAACCATCACACAGGAACAATACACCTGGATTTGTTGGCAATATGATGCAGAGTGTGGGGATATTGTTGGCAATATGATGCAGAGTGTTGTCCTTGATGGCAACCCACCTTGATGAAGATGATGACAACTTACTTGATGAAGTTGTGCTTGATATAATATGTTCATAATGAAGTAAATCTAATGTATCTACAGTGAGTACAGAAGGCAGTGAAGAAAGGAATTCAGATTGCGCTAAATCTATGTGAAAGAGTATGTCTCAAGGAATACGCGGATCTGTCTAAGGGAAGTCGCGTATGCACGCGGAAAAGAACGTGAAAAGTCGCGTATGGGCTAAAGCGCTCCAAAAGTGCAAAACCAGGGGTGATCACCATGGTATTGACTCATTGTATTGGGTAATGATCCGCCTAATTGACCCCGTCCAGGAATACCATCGGATGTAATGTGGTTTTGGGCTCATGGTATTGAAAAGGGGCTCATGGTATTGACAAAGGGTAAACCTATATAAGGAGAAGAAATTCATTGTGCAAATCATGAGTGTGGGTGCAAGATTTCTGAGCTTGAATGAATAATTCTCTCTGAAGTAGATCTGAATGGAAAGGGTTACACATGAATGAAAAATTTGAATGTATGATGCACCAATGATGAAGAAGGGGATCTAGATCTGAAATGTGCTTGTATTTTCTAGATCTGTTTATGGAATGATTAGATCCAAGAAGAGGCGAACATCTGTCTGAAGTGAAGGGTTAAATCTGTGTGAAGTATCTGTTCTGAAGAAATGCAATGACCTAAAATCTCTGAAGAACCATACGCTAGTTCGCCGAAGAGGAAGCGCGTATATACGCGGCTTCGTCGAAAGAAAAGCGCGTATGCGCAATTAAATTGGTTCTGTAATATGTACAGAAGTATACGCTGTTTTGTATGAATGGAAGCGCGTATATACGCGACATCAGTGAAGTGAAAGCGCGTATGCAAACTAGGGTTTGCTGAAGTCTGTGGTAAGAAATGACTGATCTATTCTGCTGTATTGTTGCTATCTGTATTCTACTGTTCTGAGTTGTCTGCATCAGTTTGGTTGTATGATTGAGCTTAAATCTATGAAGAGGGTCCAGTCTGAAAATATGATGAAACGTGGCCTACAAGTATTGTTCTATTGAAGTTGTTGGATCCAGTGTGAAAATTGATGAAAAGTGGTCCATAGAGGTGCTGAGGGTTGTAGCCTTCAGTCAGGGGGTCGTAGCTCCCTTCCAGGTGAGGCTGGTAAACGAGATCGAGGGGGTCGTAGCTCCCTTCCAGGAGAGGCTGGTAAACGAGTCAGGGGGTTGGAGCTCCCTTCCAGGAGAGGCTGGTAAACGAGCGCAGGTGGGTGCCTGCGTGCTGGTAGGAGTCTGCACCAGCACATATGTTGTAAGATGTTTTTTCTATAATAAAATATTGAAGGCTGAGCAACTGCAGCGGTGGTTTTCTCCCGACTTGGGTTTCCACCTAAAAATCCTGGTGTTCATGTGTGATGCTTTGTGTGATGGTTTGTTCTGTTCTTACTGCACATGTTTATTTTTTATTGAATATATGATGAATAAATGATGGAATGGTTTAAGTGAAGAATTAATGACATAATTAGTTCTCTGTGTATACGCGAGTTTAATAAAGGGTATCCGCGTATATACGCGAGTCTTCTTCAAGAAAGTAGCGTATGGGTTTTGAAGTAAAGAAAAGTAAAAAGTTTTGAATATGCTGTAAATACTGATTCACCCCCCCTCTCAGTATTTTTCCCAACAGGATTTTGGTAATAATAACTTAGGCGTGGATCAACCTGTAGAGAGCAGTACAAGTAAAAGGGGAACAATGGTGGACCAAGAAGATCATTTGGAAGGGACTGGTGACAACCAGGTAAGTGAAGGACAATCAACTTTTGTGTTTCCAATTGTGGATCCTGATATTGTGTCACAGATGAAGAATATTCCACCATCAACCCTCCCTCATTTCCATGGTAAAGTTCATGAAGATCCTGACTCTTTTCTATTTGAGTTTGATATTCTGTGTAGAAGTTATGATTATGCAATTGAGGCTCGAAAGTTAAGATTATTTCCTGTTACCCTCAAGGACTCAACTCTCCATTGGTTTATGGAGTTAGGAGGAAACACCATAACCTCTTGGGATTAGATGAAGAGAGTGTTTTTTTCTAAATATCAAGAATATTGCAAAACTCGGGACATGCAGGATGAAATTTTTACAATCATACAAGATGATGATGAAATGCTTGAAGATTATTTGGAAAGATTTCTGTATATTTTACAAAGGTCAAAACTTAAGCTTTATTCCAAAACTATTAGAACCTTGTTCTTAAGAGTACTTACTGATAATGTTAGAAATAATTTGAATCTATTAGGACAAGGTGATATTTCTCAGCAATTTTTTTATCAAATTTGTGAATTATGCAGGAAATTTTCTAGAAACCAATACAGATCCAGTAGAGGAACTCGAAATAGAAATAGAAAAACTGAATCTACTGATGCTATGATTATTGGACTAGAAAATAAAATGGAAAACATGAAAATTGATATAATGAACATTGTTACCAAACAGTTAGACTCCTTAAAATCTCAACAAAAACTCATGAAGGAATAAGAGTCATTATGTATTTTCTGTCCTAAATGTAGAGACAAGCATCCTCCTAAAGAGTGTCCTCTTAATTTGAAAGAAACTAATAAGTGTGATATTTGTGCAGAAGACCATATCACAGAAAAATGTCCCTCTATACCAGGACTTAAAGCTGTATTTACAAGAGGACAACCTGAAACTGAATACTTGAATGCTATGGGAGCAAGAAGAAATTGGCCTCAGGTAGGTATAGGTATGGCTTTTGAATTTTCTCCACAATATTTTGGTTATAATTCACATGCATATTCTTATCCTAACTCTCATCAGCAGTGGCAGTATGGGAATCAATATCAGCATGGGAAACCTTCTCAACCATGGCAACAAGTTTGGAGAGGGCCAACTCATTCTCCATATTCCAACCAGCCACATATGCAATCATATCCATCTACACATGCACCTCATTCAATGCCTCAACTTTCGAGTCAGTCCACTCCACCATTGCCTTTACCTCCACCCTTTCGACCTCCTCAGTTTCTTGCTCAAACTATGCCCAATCATAATAATAATAAAGCAGTGAAAATGATTTATGTAATAAACCCACCTTTACAATTTGAATACCAGTCTATTCCAGTTGGGGTTCATGATATTCAATTAAGATAAGGAAGGATTGTAACATCAGAAAATCAGAAGCAACCTATGGTGATCATTGAAGAGAAATGAGAAGAGGAAACTCTTAACCATTCTCCGAAAGTTGTCACTAAGCAACCCTTACCCTCTGAATCCTTACCATCTTCTTCCAACCATCCTCCTTTCCCAGAGAAGCTAGTAATGGAAAGGAGTGAGCCTATTTCTGAGACTAGTTTGGCATCTGAGCTTCAGAATATTTTCATTAAGATACCTTTGCTTCAATCCATCAAATAGATCCCCATTTGTACCAAGATTATTAAGGAACTCTGTCTCAAGAAGCCCGGGAGGAAGATATTGGAACCCCGAACCATTCAATTTGTTGGTAGGGCAGCAGAGCTAATGACGAGATGTGTGTTTGTGGAAAAATATATTGATCCCGGAAACCCTGTTGTCTCAGTTCAGATTGGTAATGTCCTTGTCTCTAATGTTCTTATAGACCTAGGGGTAGCCATTAATGTCATTACTAAGCAAACCATGGATCAACTTCGGTTATCTCATCTTCGCACTACTCCCACTATGCTTTAATTAGCAGATAGATCTAAAATTAAGCCAGAAGGAGTATTGGACGATGTGATCATCTCATTAGATTCTTGGGAATATCCTGTTGATTTCATTGTGCTTGAGCCAAAGAACCCAGTAGGAGGACATCCCTTGATCTTGGGTCGACCATGGATTGCTACGGATGATGCATATATTGGATGTCGTTTCGGTGATATGTATATTTCACATGGAGATTCTAGGAAGAAAGTTACCTTATACCCCCCTGCTAGATCCATTCAGGACTTTTGAAATAATTTATGGTTGGATCAAAGAAGTGATGAGGAGACTCAGTCTATTTCCATTATCCATCATTATACTGGGTCTTGACAAGAAGATGAGATTCAAGATTTTCTGAATAATCTAGACACTATGCCTAATTATGAGCCCTTGAGCCAAATTTTCAGCCTAGATTTTCAAGAAAATCATGATTCTCATTATTATGTACCACTGCATTTGACCACTCCCTTGAGTACTCCTGAGCCTGATACTACTCTTGTTGAGATTATCCCTGGTAAATCCTTGCATATTAGTTCAAATTTGGACTCATCTCAGCAAGAGCAACTTTTGAATTTGTTGCAAAACCATCTTAGTGCCTTTGCTTGGGGCTATGAAGATATGAAGGGTATCCCTCCTGAAACTTGTACACATCACATCTATATTTAGGAAGGAATCCGACCTGTCTGACAACCCCAAAGGCGAATGAATCCATCTCTAAGAGATATTTTGAAGGAAGAAGTACAAAAACTCTTAGATGTCGGTTTTATCTATCCTATTTCCGACAGTCAGTGGGTCTCTCCATTACTACTGGTACCTAAGAAATATGGAAGATGGATTATTTGTATTGATTATCGAGAATTGAATAAAGCCACTCTTAAAGATTACTTCCCTCTCCCTTTCATTGATTAGGTGCTTGATACCCTTGCAGGAAAGAAATATTTCTCCTTTTTGGATGGCTTCAGTGGTTATAACCAGATACAGATTGCACCCGAGGATCAGGATAAAAATACTTTTACATGTCCATGGGGGACATTTTCTTATAAAGTGCTTCCCTTTAGTTTATGTAATGCCCCAGCTACCCTTCAGAGGGAAATCCTTGCCATTTTTGCTAATCTGGAATTTGTAGAAATTTATATGGATGAATTTTCTGTGTTTGGTAATTATTTTTAAGAAGCTCTCAAAAATATGGAGAAAGTACTTCTTTGTTGTCAAGAAGCCCATCTCAATTTGAGTGATAATAAATGTAGATTAATGTGCAAAGCGGGAGTGGTACTTGGCCATTTTATTTCTGACAAAGGTATCCAAGTTGATCCGACAAAGATTGAAATCATTCTACATCTTCCTGCACCCAAAACTCAAAGGGAAGTAAGAGGTTTTTTAGGACATGCTGGTTACTATAGAAGATTCATTGAAATTTTTTCGAAGATAGCTGCTCCTCTTTTCCGACTTCTAGCTAAGGATAGTGAATTTTCTTTGTCCACAGCTTGCCAACAGTCTTTTGAAACATTGAAGGAAAAGTTGGTGCAGGCACCAATTTTGCGAGGTCCAAACTGGTCCTTGCCTTTTCAAATTTCCTCTGATGCTTCAGATTTGGTTATTGGTGCTGCTTTAGGACAAGAGGAAAATAAGAAATCCTATGCTATTTATATTAGTAAAAAATTGTCTTCTGCTGAATTGAATTATACAGTTACAGAGAAATAGTTTTTAGCTGTGATTTTTGCAATTAATAAGTTCAGGCACTATATTATAGGATATGAAGTATTTGTACATACTGATCATTCCGCGATTAAATATTTGATGAAAAAACCATTGACAAGCGATAGAGTGACTAGGTGGTTACTATTGTTGCAGGAGTTTAATGTTACTATTGTTGATGGACCAGGGAAATCTAATGTTGTAGCAGATTTTCTTTCTAGATTAGATAATCCTGGTGAAGTAACTCCTGTTAATGATGATTTTTCAGATGAACATATTTTTCTATGTCAACAGATTCTCCGTGGTTTGCTAACATTTCTAACTATTTGGTCACAGGAAAAACACCACCTCACCTGTTCGCTCGTGAAAAGTGGAATATTATTTAGAAAAGTGTTGCATATTCCTGGATTCAAGGAGATCTCTTTTACACTGGTTCAGATCTGATTATCTATAGATGTGTAAGAGAGGAGGAAGTGTTTGAAATATTGAAATCTGCTCATAATGAACCTTGTGGAGGCCAATTCGCTGACAAGCGGACTACATATAAAGTATTACGTGCTAGTTATTTATGGCCTTCCTTGTTTAAGGATGCTAAACAGTATGTCAGGCGATGTGATAGTTGTCAATGAATGGGCCAGCCTAATCAAACCAATGAAATGCCTTTATGCCCCCAAGTTATGATTGAACCATTTGAAAAATGGGCTATTGATTTTATAGGGCCAATAAATCCAACATCCTTAAGTAAAAAGCATATTTTGGTTTGTACAGATTTCATTACAAAATGGGTAGAAGCTAAAGCTGTTTCTTTTGCTATAGAAAAAGTTGTTGTTGATTTTCTTTTTTTCTGAAATATTTACTAGATTTGGTGTGCCTAGAGAAATTTTTTCTGACAATGGTCCGCAGTTTATTTCTAATCTGGTACAGGGTGTGATGGAGCAATACAAGATCCGACACAGGAAATCCACACTGTATTACCCGCAAGAAAATGGCCAGGTGGAATCTACAAACAAAGTGATCGAGTCCATTCTTACAAAGCCAGTCAATATGCATTGTAAATATTGGGATGAAATATTTCCAGAAGCTTTGTGGGCATACAGAACCACTTGGAGAAATAGCATGGGACATACACCATATGAGCTGGTATATGGAAAATAGGTTCTTTTACCAATTGAGTTCCAGATCAAAACTTTCAGAACTGCAGTTCAGTTAGGACTAGATCTCTCTAAGGCACAAAAACAATGTCTTCTCCAATTAAATGAGTTAGATGAATTTCGCAGAGATGTTTTTTAGCAGAAAATCCTAATTCAGCAACAACGAAAAAGGTGGCATGACAAGACTATTTAGAAAAAGCAGTTCCAACCAGGTGATTGGGCACTCCTTTATGATTCTAGATTTAAAATTTTTAAAGGGAAGTTCCATACACGTTAGATGGGACCTTATGAAGTGATCCGAGTATTCGAGAATGGAGCAGTAGAATTCAAAACTATTGATGGAAAAAATTCAGTATTCTTGGTAAATTGACATAGATTAAAGAAGTATTTTCAGCCACTTGCCAAGAAAGATTTTACACAGCAAGTCCAACAGCAATTCGGGACGGTAGTGGTAAATGTTAGTACCAACCTTTTGAAAACATGAATTCTTCTTCTTCTCAAAGAAAAAAATAATAAATTTAATAAAAAAGTAAAGAAAAAAATATTTTCCTGTTATTATGAAAATCAGTTCGCTGCCATGATTGCAGAAGGTTCAACCTGAAAACTAGCTTGCTGGCAGGAAGATAAAAAATTTCTAATAAAAAGAGAATGTTGCTTGATCTTTAGATATGCTAGCGACCACTGAGTAAAAGCAGGTTCAACAGGACCAACCTTTATACATTGGGGTAATTAGCATGGATATTTTTATTCAAGTAACACTTAATTCTCGTTGCAGTTATTTTTCTTGCACCAGTGCAGGCAGACCTTCCAGAAAATTTTCTGCCTTTCTTCATATCCCATTTCATAATATTCCCTCAGTTTTCTTCTTTAAATCCTAGAATGATTAACCTTCCCACATTCTTCTGAATTTACCCTACCTGTTTCGTAAAAATCCCACTTTACCCTTGAATTTTTTTCCCTATCCCACTTCTGTTTATCCCCTTTTTGGTACTATTCCTGGAATCCCTGTAACAAAATTCCTTCCCATTCTGAAATTTTCCCCTTTCCCACTTCTTTGTTCCCTCATGAATTCATTGCAGGATCTCATACACAAAGAGAAAAAAGATGCTCTGAAGCATCAAGAAAGGGCGAAGCAAATTTCCAGTATCAGTTCAAGAAGGTATGTTAGAAGTCCAGCCTATATTTTAGTTAAATTCTCTGTTCTTTTTTCAGACAATATGCTTGCACTAGTGCAAGCATATCGTCCTATATAATAATATAAGCAGGATGGTACTAGCAGAACAATATAGTAAGTGGTGTAAACAGATCGTGCAAGCATGCACCTTGACAGAAGCAGAGTAGAATTTGTTCTTTTCATGAGCATATGTCATAAGAAGTGGTCATCATAAAAGTTTACAAGCAGCCTTTTTCACTTATTTGATGAGTACTTATGCTATCATATTAACTAGGAGAAAATTATTTAAAGTAAAAAGTGTTTTTAGTTAAGAATCATGATCATTTTTTAATAAATGCTAAAGTTTTTTGAATTATGAAGGAGTGCGGAAATGTTTAACTGTTGCTTGGATATGATTACCCTTTCCGCCATGACCCTAAACGTTCTTCACCTATAATAATTACCTCGCTTAGTCGTTTAAAACGTCGCCGCAAGTACCAATCCTGCACGATTCTAAACATGCCGTGCATCTACGACTATTTTGGTGGGATGGATCAGCGATAAGACAGAAGGGATGGTGGATAGTTGGATCCCTATCTATAAAGAGCCAAGTTTTTTGGTATTGTATGCAATTTTTTTGACTGTTCATAACTGTTAAAGTAGAGATGCCGCCTGTTAGATGTGAACCTTCATCCCTCAATGAGGTTGATCAGACCTCCAAGTTTCGCAATAGTCTTGCACTATTGCGAGACTCATGCTTTCTTCCGTTTTTGCAAAAAATTGACGGGCACAACAGTGAAGTGGCTCTACAGTTTGCAAAGATTTTAAAAAACGACCGTGAAAAGATTAGGCCCCTAAAATTTAAAGTCACGGAAAAATCGATAGCAGCAATGACGGGCTTGCAAAACACTGGTGTGCACTACTTTAAAAATCAGAAGCTCGAGAGGAAGCGCTGGCAGTGTTTTGTAGTTGATAAGGACATGAAGGTAGACTAGAAGAAAGGAGTTCCGCGCAGCACCCTGCTGGGGCAGTGACGGGACCTCCTTTTCATTCTCCATAAATTTTTGACTTGTAAGGGAAGGTACTCCCACACCTTTGTGTATCATTTCAGGATGTTGCAACACTTTGAACTCGGCCGGCACATCCGGTGGAGGATGGATTTCACTTACTTTTTTATTAAGAGTTTAGAAAAGATGGCCAAGAGTGTGCAGGGTGCACGGGCGGATCAGGCCGACAAGAAATTGTATCATCACGGCCTGATCAAAATCTTGGTCTAGAAACAATTGGAAATTAAGTGCGTGACCTGGAAAGATTTGTTGAAGCAGCTAGATAAAGCCCTCTGCAGGAAAGAAGACAACTGCTAAAAATAAAACAGAGACCGAAGAAGACGATTTGCTGTCAGTCCTTGCGGATGCAGCAAAATCTATGGAAATTGAAGATGACACTCTGTTGGCCGAATTTATTAAGGGCCGGAAAAATAATGAAGAACCTGGTGCAGAACCACAGTCCCCACAGAATGTTGAATCCCCACCTACACCAGTGCAAGAAGAACCAGTGCATGAAGAAGCGGCACAAGAAGAAGAAGAACCAGAAGAGTAAGAAGAAGAAGAAGAACCAGAAGAAGTAGAAGAAGAAGAAGAACCGGAAGAGCAAGAGGAAGAAGAAGAACCGAAAGAGGAAGAAGTGTTTACTGAAACCCAAAGGGATATTGAGGTCCCTGAAGAAAACATAGCCCCTGTTGAGATAGAAAAGGAAGAAGACTCGGTAGCTCCTGCTGCTCGCATAGTCGAGCTAGAGCTTCAAGTATAGAACTTAGAGCAGCTCGTAGCTAAAACATAGGAGGAAAAAGAACAGAATAAATAAGAATTCACGGCGGAGACCCAGAAGAAGAAAGGAGAAGTCAGGGTATGGAAGTACCGTGCATCACAATGTTTCAGACAACTTAAAAAGGTGATGAATAAATTGAATAATAGCAAAAAGACGAAGTCTGAAACATTGCAGACTGATGATAGTATGCCAGAGCAAGAGTGAGCTGGAACGCTCAAAATTTTAAAGGTTTTTTGTAGAGGTAAAGAGTTGTGTGAGGACACATAACAGCTTAGGGATGAAAGGATGTTAGCCCCCTAATTTGATCTATTTTTACCATTTTCCCCTTCCTAAATTGTAACCATTTACCTTTGTTTCACCTCCTTTATGCACCCTCATCTTGCACCAGTCCAAGCATGGTGACACATTTCGTATAAACCTTTATTCTTCATGTTTTAATTCAATTTAGCATTAATTAAATATTTATTACATGATTTCTTACTTTTAAAACACTTTTGTAACTTATCGATATCTCCAAGGTTATTTGATGGTTAGAGTGCTTACCGTGACCGCTGATCTTAGTGCAGGATCAGATCTTGCACCATTGCTAGCACAACAGATCTTTGCGGCAGATCTGACCTCCTCGATCACCACCTCGTATTGAGCCACTTTAGCCACAACAACGAATGATTCAAAGGCAGCCGAGACTAATCCGTGAAGGGAGAAAGCTGGTTAGCTACGACCAGTTTTGCAAAACCGTCTTATCTTGAAGGCAGAAACTAAATTTTGCATTTTGTTATGAATTAGTTGAACGATCTATTTTGGCCTTCCGCTAATAGATCTATATAATGTAAAGTGTAAATAGGACCTAAGAGGGGAGAATTTTGGAAACATATTTTTTAGAGCGAAGTTGATAGGCGGTAACCAGTTGTTTTGTTATCACCCAAATCTGGGCTGGACATTGTATCAACGCATGTATTCACCTCAATGAATTAATAAAAGGTTTTTCCGCCTCATGTTTCAGAAATTATGTTTCTGTTTTTAAGTTGATGAATTAACTGGTTTACTGAGTAGCGTTTTAACTTAAAAAGGGAAACACGCTGGTTGGCTAGGGCCCAGCTAACCTAGCACGTTTACCCTATTTTCTGTTTCCTGTAATGTGTGTTTAAATTATTAAACTGTGATTTAAATTTTAGCACATGTATTCCTGTCTTATTGAAAACGGATCCGTCATGTGAAGTAGTTATATTTTCTTTCCCTGCAATTTACTTTCCTGCACTTGATTTCAGATTAGCATTCATCTGCCTAGTACAAGCAAGATAAAACAAACCTGCACCAGTGCACGTTGGTGTGATATTTTCTTTTCGTGCAATTCTGTTTATTTGGTTTTCCACCGCCTGGTACAAGCAGGAGAAATGAACCTGCACCAGTGCACGTTGGTGTGATGCAACAAGTTTTGTTAATCTTCTTTCCACAATTTTCTTTCTTTCATTAAATGTTTATGAAAGGATAAATGATTGTTTCTTTACTTCTGCATTTTGTTAAAATCAGAAACATTCACTTTTATGTGTGCAATTTGATTTAATAGAAAACTAGCACTTGCAATAATTGAACACTTGTTTTAAGGATTAAAAGCTAAGTGCAGGAAGCTCTGATCCGGTACAAGAACCAGTTTCTTGCCACAAGATCTGAGTGCTCTGAACCTTGAAAATTTCGAGCCCTAACATGAAGTAAAAAAAGCCTTCAGTAAAGACACTATTTATACCTTCTACATAAATATTTGTTCCTGCACTAGTGCAGGACAGATTAACGCAAGAAGGAAATCTCTAAGGAAGCAGGTTTAAGGGCCCATCTAATGAGGCTGCTAAAGTGTCTCTGCTAAGGGAAAACACACACTCGGTAGATTAAATAACAATTAGCGTGAGTGATTTCCTTTTTATCTTTAATTCTCTCTTGCAAATGCATACTTTCTCATTCCAGTCTTAGATTATTTTTTATGGTTCAAGTTGCCTTCTTCTCTTTTGATTTGATTTTGCATTCTTTCCTTTAAAGAAAGTAGGGATTTACATTAAGATTCATACCATCTCTGGCATTGCCTGTGCTTCGTCTCTAAGTTTACGAATCCCCCGGGTTGACAAATTAAGTGTTGAGGAGTTTTCTTAAGTGTAATTCCTGCACCCAACATTTTGGCGCCGTTGTCGGAGAGGCGATTTGATTTGGTAAGAGTTTTCTGATTGTGCAATAGAGGTAACTTTTATTTATTTCTGAAGTGTTGTTTTTTTGAAGGAATTTTACTGGTGTTAATTGATTTCTGACAGCATTTTTTTTAGAAGTTGTTTGTTATTATTCTTTTTTTCTTTTCTTTTGAAATGAATGCCTAGTAAAGGTAAGGGTTTGAAGCCCACTAAGGGCCGAAAGAATTCTAAAAATAATTTTCATATTGGGTCTCCTTCTGTCAGCAGGAAGCCCAATCCAATTCAAACCCATCACGCAGGAACAATCCACCTGGATTCTGGTAATAACAACTCAGGTGTGGATCAACTTGAGGAGAGCGGTACAAGTAAAAGGGGAATTATGGTGGACCAAGAAGATCATTTGGAAGGGACTGGTGACAACCAGGTAAGTGAAGGACAATCCATTTTTGTGTTTCCAATTGTGGATCCTAATACTGTGTCGCAGATGACGAATATTCCACCATTAGCTCTCCCTCATTTCCATGGTAAATTTCATGAAGATCCTAACTCTTTTCTATTTGAGTTTGATATTCTGTGTAGAAGTTATGATTATGCAACTGAGGCTCAGAAGTTAAGATTATTGCATGTTACCCTCAAGGATTCAGCTCTCCATTGGTTTATGGAGTTAGGAGGAAACACCATAACCTCTTGGGATCAGATGAAGAGAGTGCTTTTGTCTAAATATCAAGAATATTGCAAAACTCGGGACATGCAGGATGAAATTTTTACAATCATACAAGATGATGATGAAATGCTTGAAGATTATTTGGAAAGATTTTTGTATATTTTACAAAGGTCAAAACTTAAGCTTGATTCCAACACTATTAGAACCTTGTTCTTAAGAGGACTTACTGATAATGCTAGAGATAATTTGAATCTATTAGGACAAGGTGATATCTCTCAGCAAAATTTTGATCGAATTTGTGAATTATGCGGGAAATTTTCAAGAAACCAGTACAGATCCGGTAGAGGAACTCGAAATAGAAATAGAAAAACTGAATCTACTGATGCTATGATTATTGGACTAGAAAATAAGATGGAAAACATGAAAATTGATATAATGAACACTATTACCAAACAATTAGACTCCTTAAAATTTCAACAGAAACTCATGAAGGAAAAAGATTCATTATGTATTTTATGTTATAAATGTAGAGACAAGCATCCTCCTAAGGAGTGTCCTCTTAATTTGAAAGAAACTA
The DNA here is from genome assembly GCA_034641835.2 of Pinus albicaulis. Lineage (NCBI taxonomy): Eukaryota > Viridiplantae > Streptophyta > Pinopsida > Pinales > Pinaceae > Pinus > Pinus albicaulis. The sequence goes on from CM076581.1 coordinate 788,820,765, forward strand.
ATAATTGTGCTATTTGTGCAGAAGACCATATCACAGAAAAATGTCCCTCTATACCAGGACTTAAAGCTATATTTACAAGAGGACAGCTTGAGGTTGGAGAGGGCCAACTCATTCTCCATATTCCTACCAACCACCTATGAAGTCATATCCATCTACACATGCACCTTATTCAATGCCTCAACTTCCGAGTCAGTCCACTCCACCATTGGCTTTACCTCCACCCTTTCGACCTCCTTAGTTGCCTGCTCAACCTATGCCCAATGCTAATAATAATAAAGCAGTGCAAATGATATATGTAATAAACCCACCTTTACCATTTGAATACCAGTCTATTCTAGTTGGGGTTCATGATATTCAATTAATATCGGGAAGGACTATAACATTAGAAAATCAGAAGCAACCTATGGTGATCGTTGAAGAGAAAGGAGAAGAGGAAACTCTTAACCATTCTCTGAAAGCTATCACTAAGCAACCCTTACCCTCTAAATCCCTGACATATTCTTCCAACCAGCCTCCCTTCCCAGAGAGGCTAGTAATGGAAATGAGTGAGCCTATTTTTGAGACTAGTTTGGCATCTGAGCTTTGGAATATTTTCATTAAGATACCTTTGCTTCAAGCCATCAAAGAGATCACCATTTGTACCAAGATTATTAAGGAACTCTCTCTCAGGAAACCTAGGAGGAAAAGGTTGGAACCCCGAACCATTCAATTTGTTGGTAGGGCAACAGAGTTGATGACGAGATGTGTGTCTGTGGAAAAATACACTGATCCCGGAAACCCTGTTTTCTCATTTCAGATTGGTAATTTCCTTGTATCTAATGTTCTTATAGACCTAGGGGCAGCCATTAATGTCATGAATAAGCAAACCATGGATCAAATTCGGTTATCTCATCTTCTTCCTACTCCCACTGTGCTTGAATTAGCAGATAGATCTAAAATTAAGCTAGAAGGAGTATTGGAAGATGTGATCATCTCATTAGATTCTTGGGAATATCCTGCTGATTTAATTGTGCTTGAGCCAAAGAACCCAGTAAGAGGACATCCTTTGATCTTGGGTCGACCATGGCTTGCTATGGCTGATGCATATATTGGATGTCGTTCTGGTGATATGTGTATTTCACATGGAGATTCTAGGAAGAAAGTTACCTTATATCCCCCTACCAGATCCATTCAGGACCTTCGAGATACTTTATGGCTGGATCAAAGAAGTGATGAGGAGACTCAGTCTATTTCCCTTATCCATAATTATAATGGGTCTTCACAAGAAGATGAGATTCAATATTTTCTGAATAATCTAGACACTATGCCTAATTATGAGCCCTTGAGCCAAATTTTTAGCCTAGATTTTCAAGAAAATAATGATTCTCATTCTTCTGTACCACTGCATTTGACCACTCCCTTGAGTACTCCTAAGCCTGATACTACTCTTGTTGAGATTAGCCCTGGTAAATCCTTGCATATTAGTTCAGGTTTGAACTCATCTCAGCAAGAGCAACTTGTGAATTTGTTGCAAAACCATCTTAGTGCCTTTGCTTGGGGCTATGAAGATATGAAGGGTATCCCTCCTGAAACTTGTACACATCACATCTATATTCAGGAAGGAACCCAACCTGTCCGACAACCCCAAAGCAGAATGAATCCAGCTCTAAGAGATATTATGAAGGAAGAAGAACAGAAACTCTTAGATGCCAGTTTTATCTATCCCATTTCCGACAGTCAGTGGGTCTCTCCATTAGTACTAGTACCTAAGAAATATTGAAGATGGCATATTTGTATTGATTATAGAGAATTGAATAAAGCCACTCTTAAATATTACTTCCCTCTCCCTTTCATTGATTAGTTGCTTGATACCCTTGCAGGAAAGAAATATTTCTCCTTTTTGGATGGCTTCAGTGGTTATAACCAGATACAGATTGCACCCGAAGATCAGGATAAAACTACTTTTACATGTCCATGGGGGACATTTGCTTATAAAGTGCTTCCCTTTGGTTTATGTAATTCCCTAGTTACCTTTCAAAGGGTAGTCCTGGCCATTTTTGCTGATCTGGAATCTATAGAAATTTATATGGATGAATTTTCTGTGTTTGGTTATTCTTTTCAGGAAGCTCTAAAAAATCTGGAGAAATTACTTCTTTGTTGTCAAGAATCCCATATTTCTTTGAGTGACAAGAAATGTAGATTAATGTGCAAAGCGAGAGTGGTAGTTGGCCATTTGATTTCTGACAAAGGTATCCAGGTTGATCCGGCAAAGATTGAAATCATTCTGCATCTTCCTGCACGCAAAACTCAAAGGGAAGTAAGAGGTTTTGTAGGACATGCTAGTTACTATAGAAGATTCATTGAAATTTTTTTGAAGATAGTTGCTCCTCTTTTCCGAATTTTAGCTAAGGATAGTGAATTTTCTTGGTCCACAGCTTTCCAACAGTCTTTTGAAACATTGAAGGAAAAGTTGGTGCAGGCACCAGTTTTGCGAGGTCCAAACTGGTCCCTGCCTTTTCACATTTCCTCTTATGCTTTAGATTTGGCTATTGGCGCAGATTTAGGAGAAGAGGAAAACAAGAAACCCTATGCTATTTATTATATTAGTAAAAATCTATCTTCCGCTAAATTGAATTATACATTTACAGAGAAAGAATTTTTAGCTGTGATTTTTGCAATTAATAAGTTCAGGCACTATATTACAGGATATGAAGTATTTGTACATACTGATCATTCCGCGATTAAATATTTGATGAAAAAACCATTAACAAGCGGTAGAGTGACTAGGTGGTTACTATTGTTGCAGGAGTTTAATGTTAATATTGTTGATAGACCAGGGAAATCTAATGTTGTAGTAGATTTTCTTTCTAGATTAGATAATCCTATTGAAGTAACTCCTCTTAATGATGATTTTCTAGATGAACATATTTTTGCTATTTCAACAGATTCTCTGTGGTTTGCTGACATTGCTAACTATTTGGTCATTGGAAAAACACCACCTCACCTGTCCGCTCATGAAAACCAGAATATTTTTCAGAAAAGTGCTGCATATTCCTGGATTCAAGGAGATCTCTTTTACACTAGTCCAGATTTGATTATCCGTAGATGTGTAAGAGAGGAGGAAGTGTTTGACATATTTAAATTTGCACATGATGAACCTTGTGGAGGCCACTTCATTGACAAACGGACTTTTTTCATTCCTAGAGACAACCTAGAGTTGTGATAGACCAGTGCCTAGGACATCTTATATTAGCAAGGAGCATATGGTATAACATAGGAAGTTATCGATAAGAAGCTCTCATGCTATCTCTTGTAAACAAGGAATATTAATCTAGATTGGACCAAGACCTTCAGAAACTGACACAGAGGAAAGATTATTACAGAGGCAACATTTAAAACTCCAATATAAAAGAAACAAACAATTAAGAGACAACTTACTGTAAAGAGGGTCAATTCAGAAATACCTCACAGAAATAAATTATCAGAAGGTGTATGTAGTGAATGAAATATTAAGAGAATATTAGTTGTCATTGAGCTGATATCCAGATACACAATACCACCATGTAATGGGCTTACCAATCTAAGAATCCCTACATGACAATAGCGTTTTAAAAACACCCCCCCAAAGAAACTAATATAGCAGAAGTATGGTTAAGGTGAATAATGGAACAGAATATCATGCCTGAGCCATATTTAAAGTGCTTGACTAATCCGAGCATGGGTATCAACTAGGATAAATCCATACCAAAAATCAATGAGCCACTCGCATTCCAGAAACATGATACAGGAAATATGGATGAAAATGAAATGATCTATTAAAATAACACATAAGAGAAAGTTACACACTGTGAAAAACCAAAGACCAGAGTCCTCTTAACAGATTGTTGGGGCCCTTGTTTTTGTTTAGTTTTGAAATCGTGGCTAAGGCATTTTGAATTTTTGACCCTTTTTGAGTTGCGGAATGAAGACACATGGCAACCGCGACCGCGCCGCAACTACCAGGAGTCGCGGAGCTACCAAGGTGGCACGGAAACACACAACAGAAGACAAAAGGTAGAACATGTAGATAACAGGAGAGAAGATGGGAGAAGCCGAAGTAGAGCCACAGAGGAACTGATAGTCGCAAGAGCGGGTGAATACATAACAGTCACCCGGCTGAGACGAAGGGGCTAGAGAGAGAGAGGTTGCGAAGGCTCGAGATAGGGAAAGATGCACAGAGCAGCTGCAGAGGAACCATGCATGTCCTCCCTATGGCTCTCTATCTTCTCTATCCTACCTTTCTGCTTTGAAATCCGTCTGTATCAGATTTGTAAGCTATCAGCGAGAATGCCATGTAATCCTGTGTTCTGCCAAGAGATTAATATAATGGAAGGTTGTTGTCTCAATAATATGTCTATGTGATTGTAACGTGCTTATGTTGGTTTAAAATTTTATTTGCAAATGTCTGAATACTTATTAAATGATCTTGCGTATATATAACTCTGTATGTGCAATGGATGCGCTATTCTTCCTTAGTTGCGGGTTTGTTCCTTGCCATTGATCTCATCCCCTTCTGCATGTGGTTGCGGCACGCCTCGGGTGAGACGCACTGCTCCCCAGAGCAGGGTGAAAATTTCGACGTGTTCCTAGACTACACCAGACCCCTTTGTTGGCCACAACTCTTGAACCTGGGTCTTGTCCGCGAGACCTGACTTCTCGCCAACAAATGGTTCCGTTGCCGAGACCTGCATGTTCTGAGGGGATCTAGATCATGGTATCGAGGATTTTTGAAGGAGCGATACGGCGATGGTGGGATGATCATCTTGACTAGTTCATTGTTCAGCAAGCAGAGCTGACCAAGAAAAAGGAAGCAGCGATCAGGGAGCTTGTTCTTTTCTCTGACTCAGCCAGTGATACGTACGAAATTTTCTGGGGAAGGTTCCCTACATACCTTTACAATTGGTTGCGGAGGTTGCGAGCGACGGTGCCCCAAGAAGGCTTGCGGAAGATAAACCGCAAGTGGGCGCACGTAGATCTGGTGGCACTGCATCAGGTAGACACTGAACTAACCCGCGCAGTGGATTTCTGGGTAAGGACCACGTTGGAAGGATACACTATGGAATTTGCTGCTGAGTGCTATCAATCCTTCTCGAAAGCCGAGGCTGTTTTCCACTCAGGGCTAAGAGGGAAGCTGTTGAAAGAGATCCCGCTGTGGGTCAAGGCTCTGATGGTGGATGAAGGGTTGATTGAATTCCACAAAACGAGTATGGAAGCGTAAAACCTCCCGTGCTGGGGGAAGGGTTGAGGGGACCGATGCTGTGTAGAATGTGAAAGTGGGGGTGGGGAATGGATGTTGAGGCCGCATGCAAGTTGTGGGAGCGACGTGCGCATCGGCGGGCACAGATCGCCGATAGGTGGCGAAGAAGGGTAATGAGAGATTTGAAGAGAAGAGAGATCGAGAGGAAAAATCAGAAGGAGGCGCCTCAGAGGACGGGAACTATGGGTTTGGATACCCAGGAAGTAAACGGCACAGCAGTGGAAGTGCAGTGGGTGCATGGGAGCCCAGCGATGCGAGAAAGAGAGATTGCGACTAGCGAAGATAACGGAAAGATGAAACCCGAAGAGAGTTCCAATGATGAATGGCACAGCGTGATGCAGCGGATGTTTCAAGATCAGATGGCACCCACCCCTCCAGGCAGCCCTACTTCTCACCTTCTGCATGGCTAGGATCCCAACCTTCCCCTGGTACTGTATCAACCTTTAAGTAATATTTTTATTCAGTTACAAGCATTGAGTCGGTCATACAATAGTTCATCAGCGTCAGTACCGCCAGGTAATAACAGCGTTATTAGTAGTAGTATTTTTCCTAGTGGGACCGTTACGCAACCAGGACCTGGAGGCTTTATCCTAGTCAATTCTCCACAAGTACACATGGCTGGATCTTTCACCCAGTATCCAGAGTTCTCTGGCCGGGGCAATGACGACGTAGAACAACACTGGTATCTGTGCGAAGCCATCTGGAGGGCTCGCTAGATGCCAGATGCAGGGAAGTTAATAGAATTCCAAACCACGCTCAGAGAGAGGGCTCTACGATGGTTTATCAAGTGGTCTGAGGCTCATCCTAACCCCGTAATTGCGGACGTGAAGCGGGATTTTGTCCGCGAATTCAAGCTTCCCCAGACAGACCAGCAGGGCCTGTCAGAGCTGTGGGAAATTAAGTAGAAGGAAGGTGAGACCGCGTGGGAGCTGATGCGGTGATTCAAGGATGCGATCGGGAAACTTAGCTACTCGATCGATCCAAACCACCAGAGGGACTGGTTCATCAAGGCTCTGCTCCCCTTGACACGAACCCCCCTCACTCAGCAGAAGATTGATAACCTGTAGGACGCTTTGGAGCGGGCCATGAAGATTGAAGCCATGGCGGGCTACCCCCAGGAATATCGGGGGGGGGGGCGGCCCCGCAAGATCCTTCTTTGATAGGGTTGCAACACCAGATTTCCAGCTTGACTGAAAAGCTCAAGGAGCTTCAGCCAGTGAGACCAGCGCGACCGAATGTTTGGTGTACTCATTGTCTGGTCGAGGGCCACGTAGCAACCGAGTGTCCTCGGTTGCGCGGCGCAGGAGCAGGACCCTCGGTCGCAGCAATCTAGGGGGGTCCACCACCAGGGGGTGGCGCGGCGATGAACCCGCAGGGAGTTTACCAGTTGCAACAGACTTACGCAGGGTTCCCACCGCAACCGGGTTCCTCCACCCCGGAGTACTGCGAGATTTGCCGGACGCTGGGGCATCTTCCTCGAATGTGCCCAATATTACAGAAGTACTCCACGGTCCCGAATAATGTATACTGCGAATTTTGTGTGTCCACGACTCACAACACTAAACAGTGCAGGGCGCTTGATGCACTTGCGGATCGACTAGATCGTCCCTCGTATAGGGTAAACAAGGCTCCAAGGGGAAGAGGTGGCGGAGGCATGTGGGGAGGCCGCACAGGCGGACGCGGTCCGGTAAAATGTTACAACTGTGACCAGGAGGGTCATGTGGCTCGAGAGTGTCCCCTTCCGCGACGACCCTGGTGTTCCCAGTGCCGGGTCAATGCTCATGCTACAGAGGACTATCCGGAACTCATCAAGAAGTGGGAAGAATGGGCTAGGCAGAGGGGAGAGAATCTGATAAACTCAGAGCCGCGGGGGAACGCCACCCCAGACTTGCAGAACGTCGCAATCGTGACAAGGGGGGGAAAGAAGACTGGAGAGGATGCCCACGAGAAGGAGCCATCACGAGTGGTTCGACCTGCATCACCAAAGAAGTTGATCAGGCCCGAATCCTAGAAGAAGTATTTCCAGGAGGCAGTTGAGGCATTCGCCCAGTTGCGGAACGAGGGAGGTTTGGAGGAGCCCATGCTGCCGGAATCTGGTGCGCAGAACGTTGCAGGTACTGTGGTCGAGGATTGGCTCCGGCTATTCCTCAGGATTGTTGATAACGCTGCGCTGCGGCAGCAGATCAAGAATGTTTTGGAAGGAGAACTGCAGGGGCGCACCGAACTTATAGGTCCGGCGGACGCTGGCCCCCAATACGTGCAACGTGTCAAGTGGAACAAGCAACGAACAGGAAAATAATTCTGGCTTAACACGCAGGTCGCAGGGTTCCAAATCAGCGACACCATGTTGGAGTTGGGGTCTGACGTCAACATACTTCCACAAAAGACATGGGAGGCTCTTGGAAGGCCACGGCTAGCTTACTCACCAATCCAACTCAGGATGGCGAACCAATATTGCATTTTGCCAATCGGCCGGCTCGAGGGCGTCGAGGTCGACGTTGCGGGGGTGAAGACATACACCGATTTTGAGGTTATTGATATCATGGGTGACAAGGATCCCTATCCTGCCTTACTCGGCATTGATTGGGCTTTTGAGAATTACGCCATCATAGACCTTAAGAAGGAGCTGATGATCTTTGAGGATGGGGAGGTACGGGTCACCCAGCCTCTCGACCCATATCAGGGCCCGCGATATACAGATACGGTGGACAATCGGGAGGACGCTCAGATAATGGACCATCTCTATCAGATGACTACAGGGAAGCGGGACGATTATATTAACCCGACCGTGACTGGATCTGTCAGTTAGCGGAGTGTGCAGAGCTCGGAGCTCGGATCCGAACTCGCTTGGGAAGACTGGCAGCAAGGGGGGTATGAGACCACCACAAGGAGATGTGCCTCCATTGCCCAAGTCCGATGGGTAGGGATTGAAATCCGCGGATATCCCACACTGTCGAACATGCAAGCAGTCAATACATTTATTGCCAAGGTGGAAGACCTGGTCCCAGCTGAAAGCCGGATACCACTTTTGGATGTGGCCTTGCAATCCACATCGGCACGATGGTGGAAAAATCACCGCAACACTCTGTTGCGATGGGAGTGCATGGCGGATGCTCTGCGGGCACGTTTTAAAGAGAACGAAGGACCCTGCAGTATGCTTAAGTATAATGGAACTTCCGACCCGCGACACCATTTGCGGGCCTGCGAAGAACAGTGGCGTAGCATCCGGTACCCTGAGGAGCTGTGGGTCCACAGGTTTATCCACTCCCTCGGTACAATTCCCCAGGCCTGGTACCTGGAGGAAGAGTGAAAACGGGGCACTTGCTCTTGGGAGGTAGTCGCGGACAAGTTTGTGCGGTACTTCTTGTTCGAAGGAGAAACGGTGCAGGAGTCTCAGGCCCTACAGGCAGTCAAGGAGGTTTTGTTTTTCCGCCATCCCGACCCTGATGGGGGCCCGGTGGTGTCACGAACTGAGGTCAGGCGCGAGTTGGTTTGCCACCGGATTGACGGCGATCCTGAGGACGATAGTCTGGAGGACCTCAGGCATCTCTATTTTGACGAAAGGGAAGGCGAGCGGAGTATCAGTGAAGAACCGACGACTGAAGGAGTCCATCTATAGCCCCTAAAGACAAAGAAGCTGAACATTGGAACAGACGAGAGACCCAAGCTCGCAACGGTGGGAGATTACTAGGACGAGGAGACAACCAAAGAAATTTTTAGCCTCCTCCGGGAATACGAATATTTGTTCCCGTCATCGGTTGCGGACCTGAAAGGGATCAAGGGGGATCTGGGCGAGATGCGCATCGCGTTGAAACCAGGGGCTAGGCCGGTGAAGCACCAACCCTACCGGTTGAACCCACGTATAAAAGAGAAGGTCAAGATGGAGATTGAAAAGATGCTGGCTGCAGGTCTCATCTTTCCAGTAAAAGAAGCAGAGTGGGTGAGTCCCATTGTCATCCAGAACAAGAAGGACAAAGCGGAGATCCGTGTCTGTGTAGATTACCGTAGCCTGAACAATGCCTGCATCCACGACCCGTTTCCCACTCCCTTCAGCGATGAAGTCCTAGATCACGTTGCGGGAAACGAAGCTTATTCATTCACTGATGGGTTTTCGGGTTACCATCAGGTGCGCATTGCCGAGGAAGACAAAGCAAAGACAACATTCACCACTGAGTGGGGATCATTCGCATACCACGTTATGCCGTTTGGTCTGAAGAACGCACTGGCTGTGTTTTCCCGGATTGTCATTGCTGCTTTCCGGGAGTACATTCACAAGTTCCTGGAGGTCTACATGGATTACTGGACTGTCTACAGTCTGTTGAAGAAACACGCCTCTCTGTTGCGTGTTATGTTTGACCGGTGTCGCCAGCTGCAAATTTCCTTGAACTTGAAGAAATGTATTTTTGCAGTCCCATTCGGCACACTTTTGGGCCATGTGGTGTGCAAGCAAGGGGTCTGCGTTGATCCTGCCAAGGTCGTGGTCATCGTCCACATGGAGGCCCCCGAGACCGTGAAACAGTTGCGGGCATTGCTCGGGCACACAGGGTATTACAGGCGGTTTATTCGCAACTACGCCAAGATTACGGCCCCTCTGGAGAAACTGTTGCGGAAGTCAGAGGTGTTTCAGTGGACGGCGGAGTGCAGGAAGGCACTTGACACTTTGAAGGAGAAGTTGGCAATGACGCCCATACTTGTTCACCCCGACAGGGATAAGCAGTTCCATGTGCATATTGATGCGTCCGGTATTGCACTTGGAGTTGTATTGGCGCAACCCGGGGCGACGACAGTTGACCACCCGGTGTACTTCGCCAGCCGACGGTTATCAAATGCAGAAAAGAACTACACCACGACCGAGCGGGAGGCGTTGGCGATGGTGTACTCCCTCCAAAAGTTCCGCCACTATCTTCTGGGAGGCAAATTCACATTCTTCACGGACCATTCTGCATTGAAGTATCTGGTGAATAAGCCTGTGTTGGAAGGAAGAATCTGTCGTTGGCTATTACTTTTCCAGGAATTCATGTTTGAAGTGATTGTGAAGCCTGGCAGGTTGAATGTTGGTCCCGATCATTTATCCAGGTTGGAGACAGGAGAGAATGAAGGCTCGTTGGACGATCAGCTACCGGATGCTGACCTCTTTCGCATTGAAGCAGTACCAGATTACCTGGCTGACATTGCCACTTATCTGACCATGGGACAGTGCCCTCAGGATTACACCCCGCTTCAGAAACGTCACCTGGTTGTCCGGGCGGCCGACTACCAATTAATCACGGGGCAGCTGTACAAACTGGGCCTTGATGAGGTGTTGCGCAGGTGTGTTCTCGACCATGAACGGGAAGCAGTGATGTGGGAATGTCACAGTGGTGTTGCGGGAGGGCATGTGGGTGCGAAACCCACCGCAAGGAAGGTGCTCCAAGCTGGCCTGTGGTGGCTAACGGTACATACTGACTGTAAGGCCTATGTGAAGCGTTGCAATGTTTGCCAGTGGAAGGGAAGGCCTTCGCACCGGTACGAGCTTCCGCTACACCCAGTGCATGTGTTGCGGCTGTTTGAAAAGTGGGCTGTTGATTTCGTAGGTCCCATCGCCTCGGTCACCAGACACTCCAAGGCCCGGTACATCATTACCACCACGGATTACCTCACCCGGTGGGCTAAGGTGGCAGCGGTACGTGACTGCTCGATAGAGACCGCCGCCCGGTTCATCTTTGAACACATCATCAGCCATTTTGGCTGCCCACGGAGCTTGACTAGCAATCAGGGTACTCATTTCATTAATGCCATGGTCAAGTCACTGCTGGACACATTTATGATTCAGCATCATAAAAGCAGCCCATACCACCTGCAGGCCAATGGTACTGTGGAAGCATTCAACAAGATTCTCGAAAAGGGCTTGACTAAAATTTGCAATGCTCAGCGTGACGATTGGGACGAGCGCCTCCCAGCGGCATTATGGGCCTACCGGACCACAGTGAAACGTTTGACCAACCAGACGCCATTCCAGTTGGTGTATGGCCGAAAAGCTGTGATTCCCGCCGAGTTCACTGTACCCAGTCTTTTGATCGCAACGTCCCTTCAATTCTCGGACGAGGAGTCACTTCGAGAACGCCTCCAGGAACTACAGGAGCTGGATGAGGCCTGATTCCTGGCGGAATTCCACCAGAAGGTTCAGAAGGCCAGACAGAAAGCGTGGCACGACCGCCACATCAAAACCAAAGCCTTCCAAGATGGCGGCAAAGTTCTCTTATATGACAGCCGGTTCCAGAAGTTTCCAGGCAAGCTCCAGATGCACTGGTTGGGACCCTACTTTGTCATCGAGATCCGCGACTCAGGAGTCGTTCGGTTGGCACAGCTGGACGGTACAGTTCTTCCTGGGTGGGTGAATGGCGCACGCCTGAAACCCTACCAGGAGTAGGTACTTTTCACCTTTCATCAATAACTCTCGTAACCGAGAGAACCCGTAGAGTAGCTTAGTCGAATAACTCTCCCGCAACCGGGATGAGCGTAGAAAGTATTTTCTGTTCATAGGCAGTTTTTCAAATAACTGGTCGGTTGTGGGTACCTCACCGCAACTGCCTGTGGTCGGGGCGGACCAGTCCAGCGTGTCACAGCGCCAGTCCAGCGTGTCGTTCACGTAGGATCCATCCCCGTGCCCGTGTCAGTCCAGGTCATTTCCGTCAGTCCTTTTGTCAGTCCGTAGGATCGCTCAGATCTGTGTCATAAATTACCATAAGTAGACAGTAATCATACCGTAATCATTTGCCATCACCCACAGTTCCCTCAGCCGTCGTGCCCGCCCATCTCCCCATGACGCCGTCAGCAACTGTCAGACTACACACATGCATGCGATTGATCGCACGATTATCGCAGGCAAGAGAGATGGCAAGAATTAATTGTCGTTATGGAGTCTCATCAACTCTGCGCGTGCCAGTGGATGAAATAACTTGCATGAAAGCTCTCAGCATGAGAATGACGGACCAGTTCAATTTGGAAGTTGCAGTGACTCCAGAGCAATTGCAGCCTCCAAGCACACCGCATTCAGAAGGAAACTCCAGAAGGATCCTCCAAGTCTACCAGCGCCTTACCAAGATGCCGAGGGCTCTCCTCTCTGTCCCTGAACCAGTGTTGGATAGCCGAATTCACCGCGTAGAGTCGCTAGTGGGAAAGTATGACAATGCAGCATGTATGGACGCCAACCTGTCCGACCCAGCTGAATTTCCTCGCCTCCATTGGCAGACCTACATGGAGCACCATTATACGCCAGGAAGCAGCTCCAACAGTCGGATGCGACCAGAATTCAGGGGCATACAACAGTCATCCTTGATGCATTTGAGGACTCTTCCAGTTTTCGGAACTACGGGACCGGCCCTGCAATGCACCCGGTTCCTTCTCAGTCGGATACAGAACGGGTCCCTGTGGCTCAATGAGGAAATTCCAATTCATGCAGAAGACATTCATCGGCTTACCGGGCTGTCTCAAAATGGTGCAGATGTCTCCGCCGCTGGCCAGACATCCTCCAAGCGCGCCCGGAAGTCGGGTGACTCAGACCTGTACACCAAGTATGGCACTCGCCGGGGTGGCAAAGGTGCAAAAATTGATTTAATCAATAAGCTATAAATTCGGTTCGCTTGCTACCTGATCGCTAGCAAGACGATGCGGCACTACATGAAGGGAGAGTGCACTCTGGACACAATCTCCATTGCGAAGCACTGCATCCAGGGCGTCAGGTTGAATTGGTGTTCGTTTGTGCTGAAAGAACTCTTCGCGGCCTGCGAAGAGAACTACAAGTGAACCACCAGCTTTATTTACAGTTATTTGATCTTAGCTTTCGCCATGTGGAAATGGCACCTTCCTCCCGTCCGGACGCCGGCAGAGACTACCGCGAGCCAGCCGCTCATGATGAAATACACCCCCTAGCAGGTGTCTTCGGACCCCAGCACCAAGCAAGTGAATGCAGAGGCGTTTCGGGCGTGGTACGGGATGATGAGAGATGTGGTGACCAACCAGAAACGGGTGCCCAGGCACCTGTTGGATGAGTACAGTGAGCAGGTGTGGTTTGGGGTCAGCCACAGGCACACCTTTCTCCGGCCAACTTGCGTGTCAGACACCACCTTCCACATGGCACCTCTCAGATTCCAGTTGAATGATGACACCTTTCACCGGGAGGTCTTTGCGTGGCCGGGAGTCGTCAAGCACGTCCGCGACGGGATCACCCGCTATAACTTTGAGCGGATGCTGCCGGCACAGCGGCCTGCCGCGACCGGCACAGTAGGGTCATCACAAGTTGCGGCGGAACCTCCACAAGATGCAGCTGAGACCGCTCCAGACATGCCTGAATCGTTGGTCCCCATCGTACAACACCTTAATGCCCAGGTACGACGACTTAACGTGGCAACCCAAGTTGCTTCAAGTGGTGCTCCTTTATTTCCCTCTTTTGATGAATTTCAGATCAGTCGGTCTCGTGCTCCCTCCAATACCGCCCCTCTCATTTCCCCCATCCCCACTAACCTATTCACTTCTGCCACCCCTATCATCACACCGATGGGCGAAACGGGCCCATAACCCGATTCATCAGACCCCCCTCCATCCAAGAGGGCCCGCATTGCTGTCACCGATCTAGTGGTGGATCTTACCGACGATGATCCACCAGTCACTCCACTCCCACGAACGTTGATCCTGGAGGAACCCCTGATCGATCCGTCAGAGTTCCTCAACCTTCGTCTCCCCCATACCTCTGTCACCCCATCCACTGCTGCCTCCACCGGCCGCCCACCTGCCACCTCCCCCAATCCATCCAACTCATCAGCCACTGTCTCAGATTCCCTGATCCGAGAACTTTTCGGAGGTGACCACGGGGTGGAAGTCACCTCCAGTACTGTAGCCGTGGTACCGCCGGTTGACCCCGTGGCCACGCCCCAGGATCCTCCCTCTACTATATCTACTAGGCTAACAAATGGTGGGGCTGATTCGGCTGACCCTCCCCCAGAGCAGACCACGCAACAAGACCGGTCGGAGTCCGATATGGCCACTTCGATGTAGCAGCAAACGCCGGTCCATCCTCCAGAGACCTCAAATAGATCAGTGGCTAGTGGCCAACCTTCGCAGGAGCGGGTGCCGGAGCAGGGCGCACCCCGCACGACCAATGCAGAACCATGGAGTACAGCACAACTGTACCTACTCATTCAGCGGGCGGCCCTAAAGGCCGGGCAGATTCACATAGAGCTGGAGCAGCGGTATACCGAGCAGCATAATCAGATCACGACGCTTACTGAACAGCGCAATCAGCTGACTAGGGAGAAGACCTACCTACAAGAGCAGGTCAACATTGCTACTCAGGCGTTCTCCAACGTCTGGCCCGCTGCCAGGGCTCATTATGCCCCACTTCCTGCCACTATAGCGGAGGACAGTATAGCAATCCAGGCTCACCACATCAGGACTGTTTTCACTGAAGTTTGCAGGGATAACCAGGAACTCCAAGCGGCGTTAGCCGCACAGCCTACCCTTCCAGATCCACTGAGTGTCCATTCAGAACAGGTGACTGCCAAGCAGACTCAGGCAGTTAGTATGCAAGCAACTCTCCATTCCACTGCGGCCGCGGCTTCCGCCCTTCTGCGAAGTCTGTAGAAGTGCTCACTCGCTCTAACTGTCAAGACGCAGCCTATCGCTGCCCAGCTGCAACAAATTTCCCGTGACATTCAGGCGACCGCGGACCCAACATGATTAGATCAGCTCTACGCCCAGGCGGACGAGCTCGAACTTTAATTGCAACAGACTGAGGCCAACTCGGCAGCGGCCAAACACGTCATTCGGGAAATTTGTCTGCCCATCCGCGCCCGTGCCGACTCCATACAACAGCTGGATGCCAAGGCTGAAGCCCAGCTTGCGACGCTGTTCGGGGCTGCCCCGATGACTATAGACGAGGCCGCCGCCACCCGGATCTCTCAAGAAGCCGACTTGCTTGTGCAGGAATGGCCGCAAGCGGTGGTGGACTTCACCGAGCTTAGAGATATAGCGCTCCGCCAGGTCCCAGAGTTGGGGCCCTTGTTTGAACAACTAGATGGCGGAGCACAGCAGGAAAGGGCGCAGGGTGAAGGCACAGCAGAACAGAGCACGGGTGCCAGCGGGGCAATGGAAGTGGAGACTGTTATCTGTGATTAACTCGGGGACGAGTCAAAGAATTGTGGTCGGGGCCTGTTGGGGCCCTTGTTTTTGTTTAGTTTTGAAATCATGGCTAAGGCATTTTGAATTTTTGACCCTTTTTGAGTTGCGGAATGAAGACACATGGCAACCGCGACCGCGCCGCAACTACCAGGAGTCGCGGAGCTACCAAGGTGGCGCGGAAGCATGCGATAGCTGGAGATAGAACAGGGACAAGTGCAGATGAGGGAAACACACAACAGAAGACAAAAGGTAGAACACGTAGATAACAGGAGAGAAGCTGGGAGAAGCCGAAGTAGAGCCACAGAGGAACTGATAGTCGCAAGAGCGGGTGAATACATAACAGTCACCCGGCTGAGACGAAGGGGCTAGAGAGAGATAGGTTGCGAAGGCTCGAGACAGGGAAAGACACACAGAGAAGCTGCAGAGGAACCATGCATGTCCTCCCTATGGCTCTCTATCTTCTCTATCCTACCTTTCTGCTCTGAAATCCGTCTGTATCAGATTTGTAAGCTATCAGTGAGAATGCCATGTAATCCTGTGTTCTGCCAAGAGATTAATATAATGGAAGGTTGCTGTCTCAATAAGATGTCTATGTGATTGTAACGTGCTTATGTTGGTTTAAAATTTTATTTGTGAATGTCTGAATGCTTATTAAATGATCTTGCATATATATAACTCTGTATGTGCAATGGATGCACTATTCTTCCTTAGTTGCAGGTTTGTTCCTTGCCATTGATCTCATCCCCTTCTGCATGTGGTTGCGGCATGCCTCGGGTGAGACGCACTACTCCCCAGAGCAGGGTGAAAATGTCGGCGTGTTCCTAGACTACACCAGACCCCTTTGTTGGCCACAACTCTTGAACCTGGGTCTTGTCTGTGAGACCTGACTTCTCGCCAACACAGATGGAACTCCTCCTCACTGAGACCCTATGGGCTCTGAGCCTTCATACAAGAGTTCAAAAAAATGTATACAAAAATCCTTTCACTGCATAATTTTTTGATAAAATCTGGAACCCACAAATCATCTGT